>OZJO01016985.1:0-21154 GCA_900406225.1 Acrobeloides nanus | reverse complement strand
TATGCAAAAATTTTGGCACCTAAACCCATAAATACGAATTTTTATGGGGGGTGCCAACTTTTTTGCTCGCTACTGTAACTCCTAATGCAAAATGCATAGAAAATGTGATTTTTCTGAAAAAAATGTTGGTGATGAAAAAATATTTTTGGTGCTAAAAAAATTATTTTTGTTGACAAAAGAAATTTTTGCGATGTCAAAAACTATGGACATTCTTAAGCTTGAATTTATAAAAAATAATTCGAATTTTTTAGTACGAGGCACACCAACAAGAAAGAGTACGTGATTCAATAATAATAGCAGTTGTGTTGTTAATTCAAAATATAACTATGTCACTTGTTATGATCACCAAAGTTTTAAATTTAATCGCTAAAATTGGTGCAGCTTCCTGTAAAGATGTGGCTTTCGGTGCATGTAAAGATCAAGATAGTAGACAACCTCGATTTTTACAACTTACGTTAATTTATCGCGATTTAATATTAGTTAGCTGCTTATTGCTGAATACTATAATTACACTTTTATTGCTTAGCGGTTATAGAAAAGTTATTCTTCGATTAATAAAATTTTTATTGAATCCAATAACAAGATTATTAAAAAAGCATACGTCGATGGGAATAAATGTGCAAGTATCTAGAATAGAACCAACAACACTTATGCATTAAAATAAATGAATTTTGTATATTATGTATTAAATATAATAAATATTATTTTGAATCAAATCTAAAAAAAGATATAAAAAAAGACGAGATGACTATAAAAAATAGCAACATTTGATGACTAACATTTGCATACCGAAATTTGCAAAACGACATTTGCGGAAACAATACTTGAAATATCCAGTAAGGTAACAAGGTATTGGTAGACCAAGATATCACTAGCGATAGAAATATGAAATAATTTTATTCGTGACGTTTCGTCGTAAAAACACGACGGCGTCGCGACGTCATAACAGCGTCGTGTCATGACGGCATCATGGCATCGTGACATCATGACAGCATCGTGACATCACGACGGCATCGTGACGTCATGAAAGTATCGCGACATCATGACAGCATCGCGGCGTTATGACGGTATCGCGACAGTCCATAAACACGCATAATTTACATTTGAAATAAAGAGTTGCCGAATAAAATTGTTTAGTATAGAAGAGCTTAATCGATTAGAAGCTGGTTGCCCTCCATTTCCTCCTTACCATTTATAGATGATTTTTCTGAACGAATGGAAGTGGCTTCGAGGATTCTTCTGGCTATAGGCTATAGTCTTAGGCTCTTTGCCCAAAATTTTGACGGAAATACTTGAGATATCGACAAATGTGAAAAGATCGATTAAAAAGAAAAAATCCAAAAATTTTCGCAAATGTCTATTCCGCATAATTGTTGTTTATGATAATGTCGATTCGCAAACGTTGTTTTGTAAATAAAATTCGAAAGTGGCGATACTCACAATTTCATACGAACTATCGGGTCGTTAATTTTTTTGGATAAGTAGGCCCGCTAATTTATTCTTCTCAATTGCGACGTCGTGATACAAGTTTTTTTTAAATCTTCATTGAGTTAAATGTTTTGTGATAAATGTCCTAGTGCTAAAACATGCTACCTTTGAAGCTAATTTTTTAAGGCGCTGGGCTTATGCAAAAGTCTTGCACCAAAAGAAAAGACTGTCCTGGCAAATGGTCTTATTGTGATAATGGTCACAATAAGACCTTTTTTCATTTGTTTCGAAGTTTGGAGCATTTTCTTAGAGGAAAAGTCTTTAACAACAAAAAAGAAATTCGTCAAGCATTGGATGAATACTTTGCATCAAAAAACGTGGATTTTTATCATCGAGAATTTGAAAAACTGCCGGAAACTTGGGAAAAAATTATAATGGAGAGTACTTTGTTGAATAAGTTTTGTTGCTTTTTTATGTTTTGAAGTCGAATAAAAATTTTTTATTTCCAAAACAATAAAATTCCGGAAACTTATCTCCGCACCTAATATTTGAACTAGATGTTCTATCGATTTTTTTATCTCTATGCAAAATTGGGTGTTGCCAGAAGTTTAATTTAGCTACAAAAAAGTAATGATTTCATAAATATGTTTATACCAAAAACGGCAGAGTAACAAAAATCAGTCAATTTGGTCACAAAACTTTTATTCGATCTAGTTTAGTGGTGCGGACCATGGATCTTTAAGAAAAAATTTTTGCCACTTTATTCCAGATTGTTTCATTTAATAAATTCGTTGTTGCTTCATTTTCGTATACAAACTCTCTTTCTATTTTTTCATTAAAATCAGAAAGGCTTTTAATTAATGTGCCAGAATGTTTCAAAGCAAACATTTGATCTTGATATTTTGAAATGTCTTCTAAGCGGATTAATTCATGAGAATTTGATTCATAGTATTTAAGATATTGTTCACGATCTTCTTTGTATATAACAAGAAGCTTGTCTAGCTGACTACTTTTTTCAATCATGCTTTCGTTGTTTCCATGCTTAGCTGTGCGCGCAATAAGGCTTAAAGTTTGATTAAACATATCGCCTTTGTAATCTTTAGGCTTTAGAAAAATGCCTAATTTAACACAAGTTTTTATAATCTTTTCTATTTCTTCATTCAATAGTTGGATTTTTTTATCCAATTGTAGATCCAGTTCGTCACTTATTTCTTCAGATGGAATTTTTTGTGTTTCCAATGTCTTGCTTACTATATGATTTCTTATTATATGTTTTTTCCAGTTGCATCCACAAACAGAACACCGAAAAAATGTGCTTAGCTGAAAAACACGACATTCTGCTATGTTTTTGTCTTTAGGGACTTGAGCAAATCTGCTTTTACAATCTGTGCATCTATGACAAGGTCTTCTGCCCGCATATAATAAATTTGTACGACGATCAATTGTCAATAGTTCGACGTGATCTGTACACAATAAATTTTTAACGTTATTTGGTTTGATTGGATACCATTTTAAAATCATGTTTCTTAGATCGATTGATGAACCACTTTTCGATCGCTTTAATAACTCATAATCTTCACGTGCTAGCACAAGATTTTCCACTAAATTTTCCAGTGTATCAACAAGCGGATCGCATAAATTAATCGCAATATTCCGAGCTTTAACTTCAGTAATATCTTTTTGCACTTCGTAAGGTTCGATTTTTTTGAAGTATTTCAAAAATCTTTCTGTTTCATTAACAGCATTTTTCCAACTTGTACTATATGAAATTAATTCGTCTTCATCTAATTCGATATCTTTATATTTGGCACAAGCATAACGAAATCCTTCGTTATCGAAACAAAAGACATTTTTCTGGCTAATCGGTATTTCCCACTCTTTTTGTGAGTTTATTTCATTTATGTAACTTTCCAAAAGTTTGTATGTCGAGCCTGGTTGGTAAAAAGTATTCCGGCAATACGTAAAGCAAAAATTGATATTACGAGCAGCTCGTTTATCAAGCTGCCTTATTAGCTCACTTAAAACATATTGAAAAGATTGAGTTAATCGACTAATATCTGGTTTCAATATAAAACATATGCCATGTATTTCTGTTAAATGTTGGATGTAATCAATGATCATTTCAGCATTGCACTTATCTTGTTCTAGACCTCGTGTATCACCAAAACTGGGTGTATCAATAAACCGAAAACAATGGGAAGCGTTTTTAAGGCTATATGTTCTAATGTCTTGTGTGCACGATTCTCCAAAATTACGTTTATTCTCATTAGCGCAGTTGATTTCCACTTGTTTTTCTTGATAATTTTTATCCATAATCGTAAATGAAACTGGGATTTGAATTTGGGGTATGATTGGTTGATCATTTTCGATTAAATTTACCTGCTGTAAATAATTGGTCAATGCATTGATAAAAGTTGATTTTCCTACACCTGTTTCACCTAATATTAAAATGGTGGTTTCTTGTATTGGATTTAGTCTATCTAGATGCGCATTCAATTCTAGTTCGTCTTCGAATAGGTCGTAATATCTATGATTAGGATAAGTGCAACAAAATTCGTATGAGCTGGCCTTAGCCCTTCCGCAATTGCAATAAAAATATGAGTCATATCCATATTCTAGTAAACACAAACACCAATAACAATACCAATAGCGTTTATCTTTTACGCAGCCATTTCTTGGGCAAGGTATATAAACTTGTGCAATTGCTTCGGGCCTTTCTTCGAAATTTTCACATGGAATTAGTGGCTTTGCAAAACACTTTTTTATACTTATTCGATCTTTATCTAACACTTCAAAGTTAGTTTCGTCATAAAAGTGATGACATAATGAGTTTTCTTCGATTGCATTTAGATTGTTGAATAAAACTGGGCACATATCCAAGTCTGCTACAACGCAAGCTTCTTTAACTTCATACATATATTTGATAAATAGCCTGAGATGCGCTTGCATTTCAACTGTTTGTAGACTCCATTTGAAAAAGAACATGTAATATTCATTCAATTTTTGTAATTGCTCATGTGGGTCTTGTTCGTGAAAATACAAACGCTGTTTTTTACCATACGAAGATTTAAAAAATTGCCGAACAAATTTAAGTTTATCATTAAAGTGTTTGTATTTTAATAAGAAGCTATCTACGTCATCACTCACTTTCTTATGGTCTATTGTAAATTCTTTGGTTTCCCCACTTCGTATGACAATAACAAACTCTCCGATTTGCTTTGTCATTTTCACAAAACTTTGCTCGTATTGATTAGTATAACGATCAACTTCGTTTATAACATTTAGTGGTATACAAAAATCAAAAAATTGAAACAAATTTTTCAATTCTTGTAAATCAGCTTTTCTCTGTTTTAGAGTTAATAAAACATCAATTAAATTTTTAGTAATGCCCACTTCGGGCTCAATATAACTGGATGTAATGGCAGATTTCAACCAATGTTTAAACAATGAGATTGGCTGAAGAAATAAAATCTGCGGCCAGCCATTGTGTCGTTTTAAATATATGATAATTTTTTGAATTTTTTCATTAAAATTGTTCAAATCGTCAATATGTATGGGGGAACACGTTTTGTAAATCTTATCGGCAAACAATTCCAATTTTAGTCTGCTTGGTTTTGTATATGCTAATATTTTTTCTAAGTGTAGCCTATCTTCAGTCGATACCTTTTCGGACTTTAAAATGGCTAAGCAGGTCTAAAACGCATATATAAATTTCGAAATAGCCATTGTTTAGGGCAAAGACATAGGTTGTCGCAGATGCGCAAGTTTTTGGTGAAAATTTTTGTGATAAATATTAATAAAATGTTGTTTTTTATGCAAATTTTCTTTTGTTCAAACGTAAAAATGTGAAATCTGTTGGCTAAAATTTGCCTCTTTTCGATATGACTCATATGAGTCAGCACTCTTTTCTTGCCGCTTTTCTATTGTGTTATTGTTTCTCTAGAAAAAACAGTGTGGGAATTTGTATAAAATTTTTGCTTCTGAAATCGAAACACCTCTAGCCATAGTTTTCCTCACTGTCTAAAACTCTAGAAATTTTGTACTCTTTTCTTTTCTTTGACCATAAAATTGCATATATAAAGCCGCTGTTTTGAATGTATTTTTTTAAGCTTTCCCAATAAAGTTTCCTCTACGAAGTGCTTTGCCTTACGACTAACTCCAAAACTTCCACTCCCATCCCTTCAGGAGTATCAACATAGGTGTTATCTTTGGAGCTTTGCACAACAACTTATCTCTTACCATTTTGCTAACTAGAGGTCAATGAATGGATCTCCTGCCCAATTAAAGGGTTATGTCAGAAAAAAAGTAAATTGAAGGGTATTAAGTAGAAAATATATATATCCATTATTTACATTTCTTATATTAGTATACCTTTATGGCTCGTCGACCATCTTCCGGTTCGTCCATAATTTGTAGATTACATGAAACTTTAACTATAAGTGTTACACCATAGTGGATACCAACAATAACATGTGTAGCTTCCGGGCATTTTAATATAGCTTTTTCATGGACCTCTTTGTAAACCCCGATGTCAATATAGTCCATAAATTCCTCCTTCTACAAAAACAGTGTGAGCCAATAAAAACCGTATTTTTGTGATGTTTTGACAAAAAAAATTTGTTTTAATTTACAAATATTTTCCCAAAATGACTCTATAGAGGTATTTTTATGCAAGAAATCGATTGTCCACATTGAAAAACCTTGAAAACGCTTTCCTGACCACGAAATAGCGAAAAAAGTTTTCCGCCCCATTAATGGCTCAATTGTAAAACCTTTATCATACTTTTGTAGTAAAATTAAAAACGAGACCAGCATCAATGCTTTTCCATTGTTGATTTGTTGTATTTAACAAAAGTCCTTTACTCATAAATGATTCATAGATGGTGGAAAATGGTTCATTAAGTTCACATAGCATACTGACCTAGGACAATTCATTTAACTGGTTAGCATCTCTTATTAATGCTTACATGTGTGTCATTGTCTACATCAAATAGTCTTTTCGTTGGATTCGCATTTAAGTCAGATAATTCAAATGGAATTGGTATATCATCACTTAATTCTTCAATAAGCACATCTTTAAAAACAGTATATAGTTGTTCATCATATAAGATGTCTTTTGTAGCATTATATAATGAGCCGATAAAAGCAGGTCTGCCAATAGCATGGCGTTCAATTTTATTGGGGATATTTTCTTGCTCCATTTTTCGATCTTCATCTAACACAATGCTCAATGATGGATTGATTGTGTGCGTTGAGCTTGTATTTTTAAGCCATTTTGCATTGGATTCATTTAATATGATATTAGTCACGCCCTTTTGAGAAATTTGTGTAGCTCTAAGAGTTGCACCATATGCTATTGCCTCATCTGGATTCAAACCAAAATTCAATTTTTTTGTTGGAAAAATTTTCAGTACAAGTCTTTCTATTGCAGCTATTCTAGAAGAACCACCAACAAGAAGAATTTCATCAATCTTGTCCGCACTCATGTCAGCTTCTTTGAGTGTGCCTAGAATAACCATTTCTATGCTATGAAAAAGATGAAAACAAAGTTGATTAAAAATCACTATATCCATCTGTATGTCTTCATCTATTTCTGGGAAAAGATCGCCAAGATATAGGCTAAAATCTTTTTACGCTAATAACTTTAATTTAAAAAAAGATTACTTTGCATCTTCTGTGGCTGTTAGCATATGTTTTAAATCGATACACTCTTTTAATAACTTTTGCATAATTTTAACATCTTCAGATATTTTCTTTTTATACTTCTTTTCTATGATATTCACAAAATAGTCCATGAGAGCATTATCAAAATCTCTGCCACCAAGCAGCGTATCCCCACCTATGGCTACAACATTAAAAATACCATCTTTGACTTTTACAATAACGACATCTAAAGTCCCTCCTCCTAGATCAAATACTAACAAATTAGTATCAGAAAACTTCTGTTGATCAAATCCATATGCATAGGCTGCAGCAGACGACTCAGAAATCAGTTCCAAAACATGAAGTCCTGCTATTTCAGCAGCCTTGATTGTTGCATTTTTCTGATCTTCATTGAAATAAGCGGGGACTGTTAGAACGATGTTTTTGATTGGCTTACGGACAACATTTTCGACTGATTGCTTCAATTTCATCAAAATTTGAGCCGATACTTCTTCTGGCTTTATAAGTTTTGTTTGGCCATCAATATTCACTTCAACTTCAGAGTTTTCATTGATTTTAAATGTCCAATATTTGCCATTCCGTTTAATGCATTCAAGAGCATTTTTATTCCCAATTAGGCGTTTCATATCTAAATTTTCAAAAATTGGAAAGTTGGAGTTAATATACAAAAAACGCCCTACCGTAAATAGTGTTAGATGGGTTTAATGAAAGTTGGTGCTGCGCCGGTTTTCCTATTAAGATTTCGTTTTGTTTATACGAAACGTATGAAGGAGTTGTTCGAAGCCCTTAAAATATTGAAATTATCAAATTTTGCACTTGTGCTCTACCTTCAGAATTGGCAATAATCTCTACTTGGTCGTTCCTCCATATACCAACACAAGAAAATGTGGTACCAAGATCAATACCCACTGGTGTTTCATCTATTTAAAGGTTGTTTGTTCAGAAATGCCGAGTTGCGGATTTTTGAAAATTCAAATTTAATCGATTTTCGTTTCAATATTCAAACTATATTGTAGTTCAAGCAATTTTTGTGCAAGTTTTCATTAAATTTGATCATCAACTTCAAAACCTATAGGTTTCGCGCTGCAATTGTCAAATCCGGTGATCTTGGTCTTAAAAAATTCGTCATTAACCATATTTTGATGAAATAGAACGATTTTCTCGATAAACTTTCAAAAAAGCCCTTAAAAATAGCATCAAAAAGGCGATAAAGTTCACGATGCCACTTTTAGGGGCTTTTTTGAAAGTTTATCGAGAAAATTGTTTCATCAAAATATGATTAATATTTCATCAAAATATGATTAATGACGAATTTTTTCAGCGGATTTGGCAATTGCAGCGCGAAGCCTATAGGTTTTGAAGTTGATGATCAAATTTAATAAAAACTTTCACAAAATTGCCTGAACTGCAATATAGTTTGAATATTGAAGCGAAAATCGATTAAATTTGAATTTTCAAAAATCCGCAACTCGGCATTTCCGAAAAAACAACCTTTATACACATCATGTATATTTAAAAAACAATAAAAAATTAGTTTACCTGACATTTTGATATTACTCATTTTTGAATATATTAAAATAGCTATATTAAAAAAATCAATATCTCCTTTATGTTCAACCCAAATACATAATCGATTAAGATAGTTAAAAAACTATTACTGCTTATCAATGTCTTGCTATCGATTTTTTGCTCTTCATAACTTCAACTCAAAATTTTTGAGTATAAAGGGGTGTGATCATAAAAAAGTTGAGTGTTACTCTGATAAGAAATCAATAAATAATCTTTTTTACTTTTAAATATACAATGTGTGATGAATTACACTTTTAGAATTGTTTGTTGTGTAATTTTAGAATAAAATAGAAATCTGAAATGACAGGTAACTTATTCAACGTTCATTTTTATTAGAAAGAGTCGGAAGGTAGAGCGCTATCGCGCTCTGATTGGAGAAAAGATGGTCAAGCGCTTCTCTACTATTTGAGCTCTTCTCCCCTCCTCGTGCGCTTATCCTTTCTCCCAGCACTTCTCCTTTCTCCGAGTGCTTCTCCCCACTGAAATTCTAAACAAAAAATGCAAAAATTATTACATTTTTTCAAAAATGTTCTCCGAGCGCTCGCTCCTTAAGAAATTTTTGAGTGATTACTCATTTCGAATATGCAAGAATCTTGAAAAAAATCATTATTTTAGAGTATTATTTTTCTATATCCTTCTACTATAAACGTGTAATGTAGGGACGGCTGAGGGTGGGATTCCGCGCGGGACAATCCCATACCTGATTTTGGCCAAAAATACTGCACCGCAATCCTAATACTTGTATTGGGTTGTGCATAAGTAATTGCCGCTTAAAAAAGGCCTCGAATTTCAACATTTTTAGGCCGTTTTCGATGAATTTTTTTCAGAAGTATGGAATCGGGCATGAGGTATCTGAACATGAGGTTTATGTTGCCAGAAAATCAGGGGTTCGTGTTGGAAATCAATTTTGCGACAGAAGACTTTTTTGAGCGTTAATTACTTATGCAACAACCAAATATATTATAACTATGAAAATTAGATAAAAACATTAGTGAACAAGAGACAACTATACCCAAACTATTAGCCAATAAGCCAACAATAGAATGCATTTTGCCTGGACAAGGTAGTTAAAAGTCTTTTCCTATTTTATAATCTATATAGAGATAGAGGAAAAATCATCGCAGCGAAATTCCAAATGCGAAATCGCACCATTGTAAAAAAAGCGAAAACTTTCAATAGGTGTCTATATGAAAGTTGTAGGGATGATTCTCAGCTTTACAATCAATGGTCGCTGTTGTTTCAATTCAATTTCTACACGGCAATTCCAAAAAATCTTTAATTTTATATAAGGCATACACAAAGATTGGGCCCTAGACCCTATGTAAAAAATTTTTAAAAATTTTTGGATATTGGTCAGTTCATAGCCATAAAAAATTTGCGACACCAATTACAATTCGTTTATAAAAGTTGTAGGGTAGATTCTTAGCTTTCATATGAGCGGATAACGAGCTCTCAACTCAATTCCTTCACCGAGATATACTCAAATTACTGAAAAGATATCAAAATATTGATATAGACACTTTCATGAGGCTCTAGATCCTCATAGGATCTTTTTTATTTATTTTTTCTTTTTTTATAATTATTAGCTCAATAGGTACTACTTATTGCTACCTTTCTGCAACAAGGTACTCCTCATGTTAAACCAAATAAAAATTTAGCAGGAAGCGCGCCGATAAAAAATTTCGGCAAACTCAAGGGTATGGAAAAAATGTAATATTCAAATTGGCTATGAAAAACCTTGCCCATGTGCATGACCGATCGCAATTCGAAGCTCATATTAGTTTATAACAAGAATGGAAATACAATTTTTATAGAAACTTTAGGAGCCATCTCAGCTCGAAGTGGCCATCGCTCATTTATGCACGAAGAATATTTGTATGTGATTGGTGGCTATAATACATTAGACAAAATCCTTAAAGATATATGGCGTTTAAATACAAAATCAAATGCATGGGAAACTTGCCATGTAACCAATTTGCTACCTTCTACAATGGCATCCTTTTCATGTTAGTAGAGTATTTTAACACAGCATGGCTTTCTGATGACAATGCATTTCTAGTGACAAAATAGGATCAAGGAATCGATTGAAGTCGATTTCATCCGAATCAGAGTCGATTCTGATAAATCGATTTTTGCCCCCATCCCCCTCTTTCAGCAGAACAGAATTAGTGTTTCAGAATTTTTATGGCACTATTTCGTCACCAGGGAGCAATATTCGATTATATTAGGTTGGTGCAAAAGTCCTTTTGGGATTTTTTTGTTTCTGTTTTTGCATCGGCTGACTGATATATAGCGGGTTGTTATATATATTAGCAGAGCTGATGTACAGCTGTTAGCATGTTGACGAAATGTCTTATTTTGCCTTTATTTTTGTTAAATTTGACTACTTCTAATATCAAACTCCCACACAATGGCACATAATTTACAATGAATATGCTCGTGGAACTACTGATGCTCAAGCGTTCGAAATATTAATGCTGTGTATGGGAAAGATTCTACTACAGAACGCACATGTCAAAATTGATATCAGCGCTTTTGTTCTGGTGATAATAGCCTCGAAGACGAATCTCGCTCAGGAAGGCCATCTGAACTAGATGAACAAGTATTAATAGATCTTGTTAAAGAGGACAACCGCCAAACAACACGTAATTTTGCAGAGCAACTTGGAGTCGACCATGCTATAGTGGTTAGACATCTCCGGGCCTTAGGAAAACAAATTTGGTGCTTGGGTACCCCATGAGCTCACAGAAGCCGATTGTCCATCTCATCGTCTCTACTCAGCCGCTACAATCGCAAGTCCTTTTTACCATGCATAATTACTGGAGATGAGAAGTGGGATTTTCATGTGAACTTTCGCCGCAAGAGACCTGGTAGGGCCTGGAGAAAAGCCATCACCCGATCCACATAGAAAAAGTTAATGTTGTGTGTGATGCATTGAGACACATCGAAACGCATCAAGGCGCGTCGAGACGAGCACTAATTGCAATTAGTGATCCCCAACTTGCTATTAGTGCGGAATTAATGCTCCCAAAATTTCGAGATGCAATTAGTGGAGGCCCTGTCTCTCCGAGATTAGGATTAAAATATTTTTATTTTCTTACACAAGCCACATATAAAGCCCCCTTAATTTTTATTTATCATATTTATTCAAATAAACAATAATTTTATCATTTAACAATCCACTTTTGAGATCATTCTTATGTTGAGACAAAATCGAATCTAGCGTACACGAAAAGTTTGTTATCGCCGAAGGTATCGACAGGATTTCCATAGCCAGCTCTTTAATTGGCGCAAAATTCTATAAAAAAATATATATATATCTAGAAATTTCAAATGTACCGGATCACAATGAGCCCAAAAATTGATCACATCAATATTTTGAGTACGATTTCGAAGTGCATAACTACTATAGGACTGAATAGCCAAGCGACTAGGATCCATCGCATTTCGAGTTTCTTTAGTGGAGGCAGAAGTTTCGGTTGGTACTTGAATGTTTTGACAAGTTTGGAATAGAGATTGAAGATATGGATTGGTATCAGCTGGCAAGTCGAATTCAGAGTCATCCGGGTTTTGAGCTGGTTCAGATTTTATAAGGATGGTAGAATTTGTTGGACTGGTGTAAGAGGTTTGTGGAGTTCTTGCGCGGATCTAAAAATAGAAAAATTAAAAGACGATTTCTGTAAAAATAGACTTTTGGGGAGCTAGTTCACTATTTATTTGGCACTTATCATGATCCAAAAGTCAAAGTTTTTTCTTTAAAATCAACCGAAAAACTTCTATTTAGGGGTTTTTAGTCGAGGACAGTGTTTTTTCTGCTCCTGGAACAAAAAAAACACTGGTCGAGGAACACGTTGATAATGTTATTTTTACGTGAAAGTCTAGACAAAATGCCTAAAATGTTATCCAGATCGTCGCCTCCCTGGGTACTACTTCTACTACTACTCTACTACTACTACTATGTGCTATCAATTTTTTGAAGTTTTACAGCATTTTTTCTCGTTTTTCATGCAAAAATACCATCATCAACGTGTTTCTCTACTAAAAAACCCTTAAGTTTTTCAGTAAAAATGGTCACTTTTTGTAACTTTGAATGCTGTTCGTACCCATTAGAATGCTCAAAAATGTTCTTGGTCGATAAAAAAACACTATATGTGTCAAAAATCACCATTTTATAAATTTCTTCCGAAATTTTCCCGATCATCGACGGATCGACCGTATGCGAAAAATTGGGGTCCAATAAAGCCGCTATCAAATACAACGAGTCAAAATCCACATCCGTAGAGTCAACAATGAAATTAAACTTGCTTTTGAGTTGCTCTGATAAAATAAACGACATCACTTTGGCATCACCCTTTCTCTCACTCTAAAAAATTCTTCAAAATTTGCATAAAAACACATAACAATTACCATTCGTGAATCCAACGCATAAATAAAATATTTGACACTCGAATAAACATGTGATATAGGAATACAATTTTTGCCATTATTTGCATGAATTTTGTGGAAAATATTCAGGAAAGGGTATAAAATTTGATGCAGTTCTTCAAGGAAGCTCATTTGGGCTGGAGTTGGAATCTCCCAGGATTTTTGTTGAGCTAACTAAAATTAGAGGAATGAAAGAAAGATCAAAGACGGTTATCCAATAATTTACCTCAAAAATTTGTTTCTTATGTTTCAAGAAGAGGTTCAAAATGACTACAATTGAACCCCAGCCGGTGAGATTTGGAAATGGGGTCCATTTTTGGCAAGTTGATTTTAGGTAGAGATTGGCTAGGCTTGATTGGCATCTTTGAGATAGGCTCAAGATCTTAAATTATGTTTTTTAATTTTGTAATTATCGATCAATCGTTTCGATTAGAGTAGGATCAGGTCGGTTAACTGATTGGTCTTCTTCTACTACTAATACTTCTGCTACTACTTCTTCTACTAACTCTACTACTACCTCTTCTCTACTACTACTTCTTCTACTACTTCTACTAACCCTACTACTTCTTCTACTAATTCTTCTTCTTCTTTTACTACTACTTCCTACTACTACTTCTTCTACTAACTCTACTATTACTACTACTTCTACTAACTCTACGACTACTTCTACTACTAATTCTTCTTCTACTACTTCTTCTACACTACTTCTACTATTACTTCTTCTACCACTACTATGACTTCTGCTTCTACTACTACTTCTTCTACTACTAATATTACTATTACCTCTTTTTCTACTACTACTTCTTCTATTATTTCTTTTTCTACTCTACTTCTACTATTAATTCTTCTTCTACTACTTCTTCTACACTACTTCTACTACTACTTCTTCTACCACTACTATGACTTCTGCTTCTACTACTACTTCTACTACTTCTTCTACTACTTCTATTACTACTACTACTTCTTCTACTACTAATTCTTCTTCTACTACTACTTCTACTAACTCTACTACTACTACTATTACTACTACTTCTACTACTACTTCTTCTATTACTACTTCTTCTACTACTTCTACAACTAATTCTTCTTCTACTACTACTACTTCTTCTTTTTACACAAAATCGTTTTTGCAAGTAACTTTGGAAATTTATACTGTCTGTTTTTCTTAATCAATTTTTATTTTGAAATTTAAATATTACTTTTAAAAGTCCTCCATTATTTTTTGAAGCAGTTCCAACAGCAGTTTGTATAGCTAATTCTAAAGCATTTTCGAAAGAAACTAGTGGTTTTTGAAGCTGGACACTAAAAATTTATTTATAAAACAAAAATTTGAAATTTTTTGTCTTACTTATGGGTCGATTCAAAATGAAATTCTTTTTGTAATTTTTCTAAATCCAAATTTTTGAGCTCGTGATCAGCGTTTTCCATTTCGAAAATTTCATCTGCTTTGTTTTGATCGGAGTCTAAAATTTAGAGTTACTTTTGAGATGCTTTGAAGTTTTTGATGGGTCTCAGTCCAGGGGGCCTTAAGCGACGTTTACAATGGCGACGAAAAGTGTGACTGTCACGAATTCGTGACACTTTTTTGAAAAAGAGTGACGAAAAGTCACACTTTTCGCACCAGTCACAATCGCACATGTTTCCAATGGTTCCAAAAAATGTGACTGTGGCGAAAAGTGTCACGAAAAAAGTGATTCAAAAAAAGTTGAACAACATTGTTGCCTTCAAAGCAAAGAAGTTTCTTCTTCTTCAGTAAAATCAACGTTCATGTTGGTCGTATGTCCATGCAACTTTTTAGGCGTGAAATACTATTGAGTCTATGTTGGAAAAAACTGATCAAAGTTCAAAGCATGGGTCCCTACTTGATAATATTATCAATATTCAAGTTACCTACCACATAAATCACTTTCCATTGACAGAATCGATGGTGAGAAACTTCCAGATTGAACAAATTTAAACACATTATCTTCTTTTAACCCATATTTTTCCAATATTTGTAAAATTGTTCCACAGATATCTTCATTTTCAATCTGACGAGTTCCAAGAAATGCCTTCTCAAAACAACCACGTGGGGTTGTATAGTAGGCTGTTACACTAACATNTTGAAGATGTCTAACTTTCTTCTCTTTGGCTTCTTTTAAGATGGCATAGAAATCATGGGATGTTGATGGGAGCTAAAAATTATTGTAAAGTTTAAGAATTTTTTTAGCTCATTTTATACATGAACATTAGGATCCATATCGTGAAGTAATTTTTGCATTGTTGAATGAGCTAGCATTTGGATGGAAAATTGGGGTACGGCCAAGACTTCGGATATGTCGTCTTTTATAAGTTGGCTTCTAAAATGGAAAACGTTTTTTCTAATTTTCATTTCTTAAAAATATTTCCAAAAATGGAAATGATTGAATCATTTAAAAAGCGGTATATTTGGGTGATTTTTGGGAGCAAGTTCTCCTGGTTCCCGCCACTTAACGTTGATTAAACTCTGCAAAAAAATTTTTATTTTATTCCGGAGATTACCCATTTAGGGGTAATTTTATGCGAAAAATCGTTTGCGCGCACTCTCGCAACCTGAAAACCGCAGAAAAATGGTGAAAATTCGCTAAAAACGACCACGCAGGGATGCATGAGGGGATATTTGTTTATTTTCCGAGAAAATTGAATTGCATCCCTGCGTGGTCGTTTTTGGCAAATTTTCATCATTTTTCCGCGGTTTTCAGGTTGCGGGAGTGCGCGCAATCGATTTTTCGCATAAAATTACCCCTAAATGAGTAATCTCTGGAAGAAGATAAAATTTTTTTGCGGAGTTTAGTCAACATTACGTGGCGGGAACCAGGGGAATTTGCTCCGATTTTTGGTACTGGGGTTTTTCCTAGGTGAGGAACACGAATTTGGTGCTATCTTTGTTGAAAATTTTTTTCATGGGTTCCAAAAACAAATGCAAAAAGTATTGGCCAAGAATGGGAATTGATTCTGTGCCGTTTTTTTGGGATCCCGAAAAGTTTTTCAACAAAAAATAGCGCCATATTCGTGTGTTGCCTGCATAGAAACCCCGAGAGATCAGCAGTAATGCATACTTTTCATAAGAACTCGTCGATTTTTGCATAGCTTTTAAGCTGTCTAAATCCAATGGTGTTATACGCCCCACTACTGGCTCGACTACTCCATTTTCCAACTGATGTTGTTCCAGCTTTTCATTTTCACACAGATTAAAATTAGGTTGTTGATAGGGAATTGCCATTTCCCACGAAATCCTTGGTTGTTTGGGAGGCCTTTCTCGAGCAGTTTTTTCTACTTTAGCCGCCGAATTTTGGGCATTGTTCGGACTGGCGGTAGACGCTCTTTTTCGATCGGGTATACCTCGAGAGGCTTTTCTCTCACGCTCGTCTTCTTCAATTTGTTTGCAAATTTCCGGATGCTTTTCTCGCACGTGTCTCATGGCAACAGTGGTACTCTGAAGAAAAAAAAAGTTAAAATTTAAAAAAGATATGAAAATACCGGTGGCGGAGTAAATTTCTTCAAATTATTTGGGCTGATTATCTCACACTCTTTGCAGGTATATCCATCGGGAAGCATGGTGAATCTCGACCAGACAGAGTGTTGGCCTTGGAATCTGAAAATTTTGGAGCTACTACACAATAGGGAAGGCCACCCTCGTGAAAAAATTTTCAAAAATTTTTTCTGAAAATGACTCCTCTAGGGGTAAAAACATGCGGAGAATCCGAATTTAACATTTTCGAAGAAAAAACGCTTCCTTGAATCAGGGAAGCGTTTTTTGTTCATTTTGACCCTTGCCTTCACCTTGTCGGATTTTTTATACCTGTAGTGAGAGAATTTTTTCAAAAATTTTTGGTGACCTTTTTGATCACTGCCCTAGCCTAGTTTATGCTTAAGCCTAAGTCCAAGCCTAAGCTTAAGCCTAAGCCCCTAAGTCTAAAAATCTTTTTGTTGATATTTTCAATAAAAAAATCGAAGTACAAACCTGGGATCGATAAATTTCGGTTGTCCATTAGGCTTCAATAGAAATTCAATAGATTGTAGGGCTGTTGTTGCTTGACTCGAATCAAGGAAATTTGAAAATTCACTTGGTTTTATGTCGATCCCACTTGGACTCGAGTCTATCTCGCCAGGATGAATGTAAGAAAATTCTGACATGGTGCTAAAATGAAATCTAGACTGTTTTCCTCAATCTTTTAAAGGACCAGTCCACTCAGAAAAAAACACTATGAAAAAATTATAGATTCGGAAAGTTCATGAAAAATGGAGCATTTTTTGTTTTTACGGCATGTTCTGAATCGTTGTCGTTGCCGAGATAATCGCGTTTGAAGTTGGCGATTTTTGAAATCCGTGTATTACAACGAAAACATGAACGCAGTGAAAATTCGTCCCTGAATCAATAAAAGTTGTGTGTATTGACGATACAATTTTTTTTAATTTTCATTTTTTATCAACTTACGAAAACTGGCAAAAAAAATTTTAAATTTTCGCGCCAATGCACACAAATTTGTTGATTCAGGGACGAATTTTCACTGCGTTCATGTTTTCGTTGTAATACATAGATTTCAAAAATTGCCAATTTCAAACGCGATTATTCGGCAACAACAACGATTTAGAACATGCCGTAAAAGCAAAAAATGCTCCATTTTTCATGAACATTCTGAATAAATAACTAATTCGAATTTTTCACAAAAAATTAAAATTTTCTACACAAAACCAATTTTTCACAGAAAATTCAATTTTTACCAAAAAATTCGAGTTTTTCAAAAAATATAATTTTTCACACAAAATCAGGAGTGTCCCAAAAAAGTAGAATTTTTGTGATTTTTTCATGAATTTTGAACCCCGAAAATTTTTTTCTAAAAATGACCCCCTATAGGGGATAATTTGATGCAGAGAATTGATTGCGCGCACTCCCGAAGTGTGAAAATGCTTTTCTCGCATAGAAAAACTCTAGGTAGTCGGATATCCAGTCAAAATTCGAATTTTTTCATTTTCGCTTCAACACGCTACCCTGAATCAGGATCAAGGAAGCGTTTTCACGCTTCAGGAGTGCGGGCAATTGATTCCCTCCATCAAATTAACGCTATAGGAGACATGTTTAGAAAAAAATTTCGGGTCCAAAATTCATGAAAAAATCACGAAAATTCCACTTTTATTGAAACATTCTGTAGTTAAAATCAAGCTAGTAAAAAGTAAAAACTTTTTTTGAATAACATTTATTTGAATAAAAAATCTATATTTGATATAAAAAGAAAGAAAAATACGTCATCCACCTTTCTCATAGGCCATACATACGTTTGAAATATAGCTCACTTGAAGGCACAGTCGACACGTCAATTTGGATGTCAGGCATGAGAAAAAAAGACAGTGCTATTTTTTCTTCTTTCCTATCTCTCTCTGTCACTGATATGTCAAAGTCAGACTGGGGCTGTGTGATGTTTTGAAGAAAGGAAGAAGAAGTAGTAGGAAAGGGCCGCTATGGCCGGCCATTTGTGAGTGGAAAATGGAAAATGTCATCTTGCGTCAATCGAGCACAGAAAATGAGAAGATGGAAATTTTTTGTTGTAAGAATATTTATTCGAATAAATTTTATAAACAAATTTTATTTTCTATTAAAGTTAAGTTCTATACATACCCGTAAATTTTAAAAATTAATTCACTCTTTAATGCCGGCTATATTTTCAGGCCATATTTTCTGAATAAGGCCTAACCCTAAGCCTAAGTCTAGGCTTAGGCTTAGTGTTAAGCTTAGGCCTAAGCTTAGACTTATTTTTTCACATGTGTATTATTTGTGTTATTAACACGGTTTTCGATTTTGAATTGTTTCAACATTAAATTAACAAACTCAAAAAGAATTAATGTTATCAGGCCTAACTATCGTTTTTTATCAGCTTCCGAAAACTTGTCCCATATATGGAACAGTCGGCATTAAAGGGTTAAAGGTTCAGTTCACTTTTGGAGCTTTTATGCCATGTGATAGAGCACAAAATTTCGAGCATTTTTTTCTTTTACGGCACTACTTGAAAATCTAACGGTTAAAAGCTATGAACGAATTACAAAAAGTGCAGCTTTTTCGTCTACCCATTAATTTTTTTCGTCAAGAATAGTAAAAGAATATACACATAATAAATTATGAATTTCCAGCTTGATTCATATGTGTACTACCGCACGCACATATGGTGCTTTCATGGCCTCTGATCCGTCTCATCACGGTTGGCGCCGAAAGCTCTCGTGGAAAAGGCTCTGTTGGCAATAGAGCATCTTTGCAGTCTCTCATCGAACAACGAAGGCCGATCAAGTACTTGTCCCACCAAGTCATATCTGGTTTCGGATTTTCGATTTCAGTTTCTTTGTTTTCTGTCTCATCACCACCAATTTTTCCAAACCCACTTTTTCCAAGTTCATTTTGGTGTATATGAACTGGAGGAAGCGGTGGTTGACTGGATGAAGTTGATGGCAATGAAGTTGTAGTAGTTGATGGCAATGAAATAGTAGATTTGGTTATTATTTCAGGTTTTCCAATATTCGATGTTTCAGTGATAGGGATCGTGGTAGTGTGCTCAAGTTTTATGGATGGCATGGTGGTGGTGGTGGTGGGAGGTTCTTCGGTCATAAAAATATGTGGGATGATGTCGATTTCTTGCTCGGGTTTTTTCACTAGATGTGTAGAATTGAGATGAATTTCATTTATTGGAAAGAAATCGGTCGATGTTTCACTTATTTCTAAAAAAAACAAATAAAATACAAGGTACCCCAAAAGAGCAATTTTGAGATGTCTGTGCGATTTTTTCAACTTTTCACCAAAATAATCCTATAGGGGGTTTTCTATGCGAGAGATCGATTGAGCGCATTGACAAATCTTGAAAACCCTTCTCTGTTCCTGATGTAACAACCCGAGAGAATTTGCCTATGCGATGATAGTCGAGTTGAACATTGTGTACCCCGTAGTCTTTTATAAAGTCTTCTTTGAAAACATCATAGTGCAATTTTGTTGATTCAAAGTTATACTATCTTGGGCATACACATGTATCCCTGCGTGGTCGTATTATACTGATATAGAAAATCAAGCTCAGTATATACTGAGTTTGAAACAATTTCGACCCTGGTGGGATCGAAATTGTGCCTATAACATGAATGGCCTGATTCCTATCCATGCGCCCAGCTTTTTTGAACATCACCATAGAACAGAGCTTATACAGAATATATACCCGGTTCAAATTTTTCTTCCTTTTCCACTATATCTACGTTAACATCTCCTGATTTTGTATTTGGAGCCGGTTCAATCAATTTCGTCAAGTCTTCAACAGTTTTGTTCGCTGTTTCGAGTTCAGTATCAACTTTAGGCATGTCAGTAGAGATAGAAGGCTCTTCTGATGTCGTGATGGGCTCATTTTTTGATATCTCCAATTTTTTGAGCTTTTCTTCTTGTTTTGCTGTTTCTAGATCAGTTTTGACTTGATTTTTGTCTTTCCTAAAGAGAAAGTGTTTAAACAGGAAAGGAGAATATTATTTTTACTGGGTAGTTGCAAAAAAGTCGGGGGCAATACATGTATAGGATGTCCCAAAATTTTTGTCAAAAATTGAAGAATGTGTCAAAAGTTGACAATTTTTCAAAAATTCGTCAAAATTTAAAAAAATCCGTCAAAAATTGGAAAAATTCGTCAAAAATTTGAAAAAATTCGTTAAAAATTGAAAAATCCGTCAAAATTTGAAACATTCGTCAAAAATAGAAAAATTCGTCAAAATTTTAAAAAATTTGTTAAAAATTGAAAAATTCGTTAAAAATTGAAAAAATCCGTCAAAATTGAAAAGTTTCTCAAAGTTTGAAAAAATCCATCTAAAATTGAAAAAATTGTTCGAAAATTGAAGAATCCGTCAAAATTTGAAAAATTTACATAAATTTTCACATGCAAAGTTTAGACCCGACTTTTTTTGAATCTAGCCGGCGAAATTGACTAGAAACCTAACCTCGGCGACTCGTTCTGGTTTGAAATTTCCGAAGAAAGTTCTTCAATACTAACTTCCTCCTCATAGATTTTCTTCTTGTCTTTCTTTTTATTTTCCATAC
>OZJO01016982.1:0-22850 GCA_900406225.1 Acrobeloides nanus | reverse complement strand
TTTTTTTGCGTTTTCATTGTTTTTTCAACAAATTTCATTTAAAATTTTGTTTTTAGTGTTAAAATGAATGAATTGAGACCTGCCATAATTACAGTAGCGGCAAAAAGTCTTGCATATGACAAAAATTTCAAGTTTTTCATGCATTTATTGGTGTGGGTCCATTGGTGCGGATCGAAGAGATTATGACCAAGGGAGTTTATCATGAGCTGCTGAAAACCAACTTGTTGCCGTACTGGAGGAGAAACCGGGCCATGTTCAACGAATTCCAGCAAGACAACGACCCCAAACATACATCAAAATACGTGAAGCGCTGGTGGCGACATCCAAGGGTCAACATTCCTCTGATGAAGTGGCCGAGCCAGAGCCCGGATTCAATCCTATCGAGCATCTTTGGGAGATCTTGAAGCGCCGAGTAAGTGGAAAAAAGTTTACCAACCAGAACGAGCTATTCCGTGCTCTCCAAGAAGAATGGGGCCGGATTCCATTGGATACACTCAACGGTCTTGTGGAGTCTATGCCGCGTCGAATGAAGGCCGTTATAAAGTCACGTGGATACCCGACTAAATATTAAATATTGTTATTTTGTTTTTGTTGTTTTTCGGTATGTTGTTAGTTGTTTTACTGGTTAAAAATGAATAAATGCATGAAAAACTTGAAATTTTTGTCATATGCAAGACTTTTGCCGCTACTGTATCCTCCATGGGTCTGTTCCCCACTCCTACTGTGCATTATGTAAAATATTAATGTTTCCTTTTATCATACGCATAATGCATAAGCAGGGTGACCAAGTGTTCTTATTAATAAGATTTTTTTTATTTTGAGAGTCCAATTCTTATTTTTTGAGCAAATTTTATTAGAAAATCTTATTTTTTCACTGTTGTTTAAAGAAATTCTTATTTTTGCTATTTTTCAAAAAAATGTTCTTATTTTCATTCTCCGGACTTATTCACTCTGTGCATAAGGTGTTCAGGGTAGTTAAGAAATTCTGGCTTGCAGAAATGGCCATCGTCAGGATTTCCGATAATTTTTCCATCACGAATTTTCACTTCTGGAAGTTTATATGGAAGATCTACAAAATAAAGAATTAGTCAGCCTCAATAAATAACGAAAGAGGAAGTGGGACATCCCCTTGCCAAAATGTGGATAGGGATCCCAAAATTAAAAAATCGGAGTGAGGGTTTTGACAATTATTTTGGAGCGGGGACATCAAAAATTGCAAAATTTGGCCAAAAATTATGTCGAATTTGTTAGATTTCAATAACTGATCATAATATCTTAAATCTTACTGTAGTTATTTTTTAGTTCTTTGCATTCCGAACAATTATAGATCCGTTTTTAGGCAATGATTAATTCATACCAAAAGTATCTATAGCTTCATAAATAAAAAAAGAATGGAAAATAAGAAATTTTGTGAGATGGAACCAAATTATTATGAAAAATTTTTCAAAAAAAATTTTGTTTGGATATATAGGGGTAATTTTATGCGAGAAATCCATTAAAAGCATTCCCGAGTCATGAAAACCTTTACCATTAAGCTCAACCTTGAATATGTTGAAAATCCGACATTGGTGTGGTAAAAATTTATAGTACATCCGAAAAATCTTATAGTGCCTATCTAGTGCCCATCTAGTACCCATAAGTGCTCATTAGTACCTATAGTACTTATATTGCCTATAGTACTCATCTAGTGCCCATTAATGCCTATTAGTGCCTATAGGCTATAGGCACTAGGCACTATAGTGCCTATAGGCACTAATGAGCACTAGATGAGTACTATAGGCACTATAAGCACTATAGGTACTAATGGGCACTTATGGGTACTAGATGGGCACTAGATAGGCACTATAAGATTTTTCGGATGTACTATAAATTTTTACCACACCAATGTTTACAATAAATTCCTATGTTAATCATGTCTAATGAATCAGTAGATTATTTTAAAATTGATTGCTATATACTAACCTTCTAAAAAAATAGCACTATAAGCACTTTGAAAAACTTTCCGAACAACCCTGTACTAGGGATGTAATGTATTCGCATATACGATATATGAAATACGAAAAATACGGTTTTTTTGGGATTTTCGTATAAATGAATACAAAAATTTTGGACAAACGAATACGATACGAAAAACGAATACGGAAAATTTTGGTATACGTTACATCCCTAATCTGTACTACTAACAAGGAATAATCGCGAAGTGTCAGTTAGGGATTTTCAATATTTCGACACAAATCAATAGATAACATGATTATAAGGCACGCTTGTAAAAATTTCTTTCCCATCCGAGGTTCAAGGTAGGCTTCAGAACATAAGAAGCGCTTAAAAGAAACTATAAGCAAAAAGTTAAGGACGAGGCTGGGATTCGAACCCAGACCATCAGAGTCAAAGGCGAATACGCTACCGAATGCACCACTCGTGCTTCAAATCATTTATAACTTTTATGGTATACTTTATCTATCTCTTTGCTTGCTTTAATCACGCTATATTAGAATATCACACTGATGTATGCGATGATTAGTGATCGATCCCGTTCCGATCCCATCCCGTCCCGAAAATCCCGGGATTTTTGGCATCCCGTCCCGAAATTTTTGAGCGAAACTTGATCCCGTCCCGGATCCCGACATTCCCAGACTCAATCCCGTCCCGAGTCGGGATAAAAAACACACCCTAAAATGGATTTTTAGGGGTATAAAAAATGGGGTTAAACTTTTTATTGGGTTGTGGCATAAGTTGTTGCGGCTCAAAAAATACATCTAAAATCAGCATTTTTCGCTCGTTTTCGATGAAATTTTTTTTCAGTAGTAAGCAAGAATGTATTACGAATACAATCCAATCAGTCTTTTTAAGCGTAACTCATGTTTTCGTGTCAATACCCAAACTTTTTGAGAGCCCACTTTAAAAATTGGGTTCTCAAAGATGTATCCTTATTTTAAACTATTGATATTTGGCTATATAAGTCGATTTTTGAGAAATTTTCGACCCTCCTAGGGTTTTTCTATGCGCTGAACACGAATCCGCTGTTATTTTTTGTCCTAGACGTCAGGAATATGGTCAAAAAATGATTTACAAAGAGGTACCCATACGAGGTATAAACCCTGTTTTTACGGTTTTGACCCCTTGAGGTACCTTCTCGTAGTCAAAATCAAAACATTCCTTCGTATTCGAGTTCCCCATGCCGAAAAACCCCTCAGAACAAAATTTTCGGCATGGGGAACTCGAATACGAAGGAATTTTTTGATTTTGACTACGAGAAGGTACCTCAAGAGGTCAAAACCGTAAGGTACCTCATACGAAGTTAAAATCCCAAAAGGGGGTTTTTACCTCGTATGGGGTACCTCATTGTAAGCCATTTTTTGACCATATTCTCGAGGTCTAGGATAAAAACTAATGACGAATTCGTGTTCAGCGCATAGAAAAACCCTAGAAACGTCGAAAATTTCGTAAAAAAAACGAGTTTTATAGCGAAATATCAACATTTTAAACCTAGGGTACATCTTTAAGACCCCAATTTTTCGAAAAAGTCTGGATATTGACACAAAAACATGACTTTCGCTCAAAAAGACCAATTGGTTCGTATTCAACATACACTCTTACCCACTACTGGAAAAAAAATTTCATCGAAAACGAGCGAAAAATGTCGATTTTCGATATATTTTTCGTCTTGTAGATTGTCGAGGAGGTCCTCCTGCATAACGGTACATATGGGTTTTTTGTGAATCGTCGACAAAATTGCAGGGGTACCCTCAACTTCAAAGTGGCGTAGAAAATTCAAAATAAGGCAGATTTACACCAAAATGTAATCGATTGTGTCCCAAGTATTCCTCTATCGATTACTTTTTAAATTAGGTGAAAAGACTTTAAGGGCTCCGGAAAAAACCGTTTTGAGTGGCTCGGCAGGGGTCAAAAAACCTGTGCTATCAAGCAGCTAGCTCCTTCCTGTAAAAAAAGTAGAGGCAAAAAAGTTATTTTCAAAGGCTAAAAAATACCCCATTTTTTTGGCAATTTGCTCTATAACTTTTTTCTGATCAAGAAATGATTTTTGGTGTTTTCTACACAATTGTAGCGCAGAATCTGAGCTATCCAAAATGTGGCTACTTTAGTCTGATAGGACTTATAGAACCCGAGATATGACCGTTTTAATGACACCTTGCCGAAATCCATGTACGTCCTAGAAAAAATTGCTGTACAGCCAAACCCAATACATAGACCTAGTGATTTTTTTTCACAAAAAGTCATAAAATGGTCTATAATTTATGATTTTAAAACAAGAAATCGATTCTGAGAACTTTTTGAAAACTGTGCATTCCAATAGTCGATTATTACAGAAACCGTGTTTTAAATTATTGTCGGAAATTTTCATTGGCTATTGTCAGTTCAAAGGACCTATGAAGGGCTGTAGGATGTTTCGGCGCAAAATTTCGAATGGTTATTTTCGACGGAAAGTTTCGAAACGGTCATTTCGAAAGATTGTTTCAAAACGGACATTTCGAAAAGTTATTTTCGAAACGGACATTTCGCAAGATTTTTTCAAAACGGACATTTCGCAAGATTCTTTTCGAAACGGACATTTCGCAAGATTCTTTTCGAAACGGACATTTCGCAAGATTTTTTTCAAAACGGACATTTCGCAAGATACTTTTCGAAACGGACATTTCGCAAGATTTTTTTCGAAACGGACATTTCACAAGATTTTTTCGAAACTACTTTTATTGCCTGATCCGTTTCGAAAAGAATCTTGCGAAATGTCCGTTTCGAAAAGAATCTTGCGAAATGTCCGTTTTGAAAAAATCTTGCGAAATGTCCGTTTCGAAAATAACTTTTCGGAATGTCCGTTTCGAACAAATCTTGCGAAATGTCCATTTCGAAAGAAATCTTGCGAAATGTCCGTTTCGAAAATAACTTTTCGAAATGTCCGTTTTGAAACAATCTTTCGAAATGTCCGTTTTCGAAAAAATCTTTCGAAATGTCCTTTTCCAAAATAACTTTTCTAAAATAACTTTTCGAAATGTCTGATTCGAATATAACTTTTCTAAATGTCCGTGTCGAAATTAACTTTCACAACCATTTCCGCCGAAACATCCTACAGCCCTATGAAGGATGAGTTCCTTTTGCAATAGTCGAAACATCCATTGGAGATGATAATATAAATACACTATGAACGACAATCTTATTTTGCTCTAATCGGAAAAAGTCCAATGGCTATTGTCATTTCAAAGGCCCTATGAAAGACGCATTCATTTTTGTTCATCGGAAAAGTTCAATGGCTATTACCGTTTTCAAGTTCCTATAAAAATTAACTCAATTTTGTTATAGACAGAAAATTTTATATTGAGTTGTTTGATAAGTATTGTCGGCCCCAAAAAATACATCAAATTTCGGCATTTTTCGGTCGTTTTCATTGAATTTTTTTCAGTATTATGCAAAAATGCATGCTGAAAATTACGATTTTTTGAAATTCTCCTTATTTTCTAAACTTTGCCAAAAATTGAGTATAGGACGGATTTCTTCGATTGGCGGTAATCTTGAAAGTTGATAAGCTAAGAAAATTTTTACAAAAGGAATTATTGAAAAAGCTTTTAAACTCACGGAGATATGATTTTTTGAAAGTTATGCCTTTTTGCGATTTTTGTGCTTTTTTGGAAATAAGGAGAATTTCAAAAAATCGTAATTTTCAGTATTTTTGTCTAAAAATCGAAATTAGAAGCTTTTTCGATAAAATTTTTTTCTAAAAAATGGCTTGATGGGGGCGTTCGAATGAGCCATCGGGCGATTGAAATGTATGTAAACTCAATTGTTGATGTATTTTTGAAATACGGGAGTAAATTATTGAACAACCTTGTACAAGGAAAACGAATAGTACAATTTATAACACTATATGAAATTTTTATGTTTACCCAAAAAATGTAATTTAAGAAAATTTCATAAAATTAACACTCGTTCTCAGTGCCGTACGCAAGTCTCGACTGGGGGGACGGACATAGTTTTTCAAAATTTTATTTAAAAAAAATATAGGGGGACCCTTATGATAAAGAGAAAATTAAAAATTTTCGGCTACTGGGGGCATGTCCCCCCTTGCGTACGGCACTGCTCCTTCTTAAATCTATTTAAAATTTTTGAACAAATTATGGAACTCGACCTTGAAAATAAGATGCATACATTTATTTCGATCAAAAAAATAAAACAGATAAAATCTTTGCGCCAGTTTGTACCTAAACACGTATGTTTCAAGCGGCAATAAGTCTGTGCCAACTTTTGTTTTCGATCATTTTTTATACTTGGGGGTTTTCGGCTATGGGGAACTCGAATCCTATGGAATTATCAAGTTTTGACTTCAGGGGGTACCTCTACTGGGGGAGGGAGAGGGGTAAAAACGTCAAAAATTCAGGTCTGTTCTTCGTAAGCAAAATCCCATAAAAGGTCTGTTCTTTGTAATCCATTTTTGACCATAACCCCGAGGTCTAAGACAAAAAATCTGGATATTGACACGAAAACATGAGTTTCGCTCAAAAAGACCGATTGGATCGTATTCAGCATACACTCTTACCGACTACTGGAAAAAATTTCTTCGAAAACGAGCGAAAAATGCCGATTTTCGATATATTTTTTAGGCGGCAACAACTTATATTACAGCCCAAAAACATATACACGTTCCTTTCAAACCTATCTAGTTTTTTATTTTAAGCCCAATTTAAAAAAGTCGTCTTGTAGATTGTCGAGGAGGTCCTCCTGCATAACGGTACGTATGGGTTTTTTGTGAATCGTCGTTTTAAGAAAGATATGGAATCCTTAAGTTTGAAAAACACCTCATTTTTGGCAGAAAATTTATAGGTATTTTTCCGATATGTCGGCACACACTTTTTTCTATGAGTTGAAACATACGTGCTAAAGAAATGAGAGCCATCGCATTAAAAACTCTTCGTTTTTGTCGTTAGAAAATATCCAGTGGTCATTGTTTGAATTGGAAAAAATTTGAAAATTCGAGTTTTTACTCAAGGGGTAAAAAATTCGATTTTTCACATTTTTCCAAATCGTCTGACTTTTTGTACTCAATATGGTTTGTAGATATGATGTTTGTATACACTCGAATCTGAAGAAATTTTTTAATTTTGACGACTAGAAGTTTTTGTCGGAAAAATTTAATATCTATATCTAGTTCAAAGGCCCTGTGAAAAGGTCGATATTTTTATGTTATGTCGTGAAAAGTCTAATTGCTATAGACAGTGCAAAGGATCCATCAGTTTAAAGCCTTTTTATAGGCAGAAACATCCAATAGTTATTAGTTGTTCAAAGGCCCTGCACGAATTCTTTTAAATTATCGTCGGAAATTTCCATTGGCTATTGTCAGTTCAAAGGATCTATGAAGGATGAGTTCATTTTGCAATAGTCGAAACATCCATTGGAGATGATAATATAAATACACTATGAACTACAATCTTATTTTGCTCTAATCGGAAAAAGTCCAATGGCTATTGTCATTTCAAAGGCCCTATGAAAGACGCATTCATTTTTGTTCATCGGAAAAGTTCAATGGTTATTACCGTTTTCAAGTTCCTATAAAAATTAACACAATTTTGTTATAGACGGAAAATTTTATATTGAGTTGTTTGATAAGTATTGTCGGCCCCAAAAAATACATCAAATTTCGGCATTTTTCGCTCGTTTTCATTGATTTTTTTTAAGTATTATGCAAAAATGCATGCTGAATACGATCCAATAAAAAAAATCGTCGAGAAATCCCGATTCGGGAAACGGGAAAATTTTTTCCTCCAACCCTATCCTCGACCAATAAAATTTTATGGTTCATTAAATTCCTTTTAACCGGACATTTATCATGAAAAAAAATTTCAACGATTTTTCTCATTTTTTCAACTTTTTTTTTACTTTTTCGATTCCTTTTCATTTTTTCAGAAAACGTATAATTTTTGAATTAAGGCTTATTACAATGGACGAATTGCACAATTTTAATCTCGATGATTTATATGAGAAGTTAAGCTTAGAAGACGAAAATTTTCAAGATTGGTTGGCTGAAATTGGTCTCTTACACGCATCAAGAACTTGTAATTGTGAAAATCCGATGAAGAAAGAACTAGATGGCTATGGAGTCCTTCAATGGCGTTGTAACCGGGCTATTCATAGACCATCTCGACCTACGTTAGGTTTCAGAATGGGCACTTTCTTTGAATAATCCCGTCTCGATTTCAAGACCATTTTCAAACTCTCCTACTTATGGTGCATGAATTTACCGCTTGAATACGCCGAGTTTGAAACAGAAGTCGCGCATCGTCATATAGTGAAGGCACACGTGCTAAATGGTCGCCATTAGCGACCCAACGGCGCAAATTTTTGAGAGAATTGTCAATCAAAATTGATATAAAAGGACAATCAAGCAATTTTTTTACTAAAACGACGGCGCAATTCGGAAAATTTGTCAATTAAAAATGGCATAAAAAGTGACAACGGCGCAGATTCCAAAAATTTAGCGAATGTAAAAACATGTGTGAGTGAAGGGCCACATTCAAAACAAGGATTATACACTCAGTAACATATTTTTAACCGCACCATCAAAAATTAATGTTCGAGCACTTCTGATGGAAACCACAACCTGGAATTTTTTTAATCTGATTCTGCATATTTAAAAACCATATTCTATCAAAAGACCGCGTTTAAAAACATTGAAATTGGTCATTTTTAGCCAATTTTTCAAAAAACACATGTAACAGGAATAGTTTTGCGTAATTGGACTCCATTGTCTGTAGCATTAACTTAACTTAAATTGAGTTGTTTTTTGTTTTAGTTTTGCTAATAGAAATTTAACTGCTCTATGAAAAACGAGTCCACTCTATTTAATAGTCGAAAATATCCATTGGCTTTTCGCATCTTAAAAGCCCTATGTACGAAGAGTTTTTAAATAGTCGAAAATATTCATTGGACATTAGTAGTTCAAAGATCCTATGCAATACGAGCTTATTCTTTTGACACATTCGGAAACATCCATTCAGTGCCGAGGGGGGTATTCCCAAGGAAATAGTTCGGGAGGGGAGCACCACCAGGTACGGGAGGGGCACTTTTTGCCCATATGAAGAATTGATATTTTATATAGGAAAAAATTGAAAATTAGAGTATTTTTTTATTAAAATATAGTGTAATTTTTGATAAAAATGACATTTTTTTCATAAATCTTTTAAAAATTTCAAAACATAAAGGGACCCTTACGTTTTTCCGGCCTTCGGACAGAATGGGAGGGGCACCAGTCCCCGATGCCCCTGTAGATACAGTACCGAGCAAAAGTCTTTACAATGAACTATAAAAACACCAAAAAACAATGTTTCTTTCTTTTTTTCACATTTGTTGATATTATTTTGATTTATAATTGCTTTTTATAGATAAATCATGCCAGGAAAATACAAATCTGGAGAGTTAAGAAAGCTTATCGTTGAAACCAAGCAGAGAGGCGAACATCATCAGGATATAGCTGACCGATATCATGTTAGCGTCAAAACCGTTTATAACATTTGGAATAGTTGGAAGGCTGCCCACACTGTAAAGACTAAAAAGAAATCGGGAAGACCAAGAAAAACGACGCCGGACAAGCTCAACTACCCGTAAGACAGATCAAGAAGGACCCCTTTCATGACAGCAGTGGGCGTAAAGCGCTATGCTCAAGACCACCTCAGTTTGAATATTTTGGAATGGACTGCAAGGCGAATTCTGATTAAAGCTGGGTTGAGAGGACGAAGACCAGCCAAGAAGCCGTTGATTTTGAAGAAGAACCGAGTAGCACGGATGAAGTTTGCTAAGGAGCACGAACATTGGACAATGGACCCTTATATTGTTTTCGGATGAAACTAAGAACAATCTGCCGCGTCGTATGAAAGGGCAGATTGTTCTTAGTTTCATCCGAATCTGCCGCGTCGTAAGAAGGCCGTTATCAAGGATAAAGGATATCCAACTAAATATTAGATGCATTTATTTTGTTTTTTGTTGTTTTGGTGTTTTGTTATTGTTTTGTTGGATAAATATATAAAATAAACAGTTAAATTGATGTTTTATAGTTCATTGTAAAGACTTTTGCTCGGTACTCTACGTCTTTGGACATGCCCCCACCGTAGCCGGAAATTTATTGTATGTAAGACAGCTCATTTTAATACTCGGCAACATCTATTGGTTATTGCCAGTTCAATGGTCATATACAAGGCATGTTTGATTTTTTAGTTGGAAAGATCCTTGTTGATTATCAATTCAAAGGACCTACACAATACGATCTCGATTTAATTTTTTAGTCGGGAACACCCATTGGCTAATGACGGTTCATGGGCCCTATGTGAGATGAGTTAATTTTTTTGCTTTGGTCAGAAATATCCATTGGCCATTGGTAGTTCAAAGGTTCAAGTCAAGTTTGATTTTTTTAGAGACATAACGATCTAATGATGAGTGTCAATTCGAAGGACTCAGGAATAACTTTTCGATTTTTTAGTCAGTAGTCCTATGCGAGATGAGCTAATTTTTGCCATAGTCGAAAACATCTATTGATTATTGCCAGTTTAAAGGCCCTATGTAAGACAGCTCATTTTTATACTCATCAACATCTATTGAATATTGTCAGTTAAAAAGCCCTATACAAAACATGTTCGGCTTTTAAAGTCGGATAGATCCATTGTTGAGTGTCAATTAAAGGGGGGTGTACTTTGTAGCCGCATCTCGAAAAAAATTTATTTTCACAACAAGATCTTATTGGGGGTAATTTGATGCGAGAAATCGATTGTGCGCATTCCCGAAGCGTGAAAATGCCAAATCCTTTTGCACAAATTAAAAATTGAAAATTTAGCAAAATTTTTCGATTTTTGCACAAAAAAATTTGGCTACAAGCGGAATTCGAACCTGTAACCAATAAGCTGATGCTTTGTCACTGCACCACCGAGGCTAATTTCAGATAAAAAGACAACTTTAATACATTGGAAAAATATTATAAGCTTTGCACTCTCAGACAAAAATAAAATTCAATTCAAGGGTTGAGCGAAAATAAAAAGATGATATATAAAATGGTATATATATATTCTTGGCATCGATTATGATCTGGTAGATTCCGCAACTGTTTCCTTGCTTTTATCTTCCTCCACCATTATTTAGACAATGGTGTAAACATTGTGTACATCCTTGATCCCTACGGCAAACGCTTTCGCACATTTTTTGGCATTTGTCTGATTGCCGTTTTTCTCGTTGGCCTTGATTAGGTGATACTTGGCAAATTTCCTTGCAGCTACTGCAGCTGCTATGGCAACTTTCGCAGTTTTTGTCTCCCTGAGATTGGCAATGGGTTAAGCAAAAATTGCAACTGATTTTGCAGGCTTGGCATCTTTGATTGTGGTGGCCTAAAGAGGATTATAAAATTTTTAACTTAATTTATGACTTTGCTGTAATAAATCTGTTTGTTCAAACTTGACAGATGGCCAAGGAAATGGTCTACTTGATTTCCTTGGCCATCTGAATGGTTTTGATCACCTTGATGTCCTTGTTCACCATCTGGATGTTCGAGTCCTTGCCCGATTCTTGGTTCGTGGTCATCATGCTCTTGGTCTTGTGCACCTCCTTGTCCTTGATCACATCGTTTCAAGCAGTCCTGGCATGGCTGTCCTAACCCGCGAGCACATATTTCTTTACATTGTTGACAAATTTGTGAGCCTAGATGGTCTCCATGGATCTCTTGATCATTTCCTTTTTCTCCTCCTTGTCCAACCGGCTGATCTTCTCCATCAGATGAGCACATTTCACGACATTGGCTACATCTTTCATGGCATCGGTCACAATTTGGCTGTCCAAGTTCGGAATTTTTACATTGGACCTCACACAAGTTGCAATAAGTCATGCATTTTCGGCAAGAGCCAAGGGGTAACAGTTGTTGGCTACCTTGTTCACTATCATTTTTGTCACTTTGTTCACCAGATGAACACATTTCACGACATTGGCTGCATCTTTCATGACACCGGTCACAATTTGGCTGTCCAAGTTCGGAATTTTTGCATTGAACCTCACACAAGTTGCAATAAGTCATGCATTTTCGGCAAGAGCCAAGGGGTATTAGATGCTGTCCTCCTTGTTGTTGTCCACTTTCATTTTGGTCACTTTGTACATCTTGCCCAACGTCCAGCTTGTCCAATTTCTGATGTCCAACAAACCCATCTTGTCCTTGACCACTTTCACATTCTCTCAAACAAAATTGATAATCTTCACTTTTTCCATTTGAGCATAAGCTTTCACACATTCTTTGACAGTTAGGTAAAGGTTGTTTTTGCGCGTAGTCGTATCGTTTCGAGCGAGAGTGGCACATTTCACGACAGAATTGACATTTTTGTTGACAATCACCACAATCTTGGCGTTGGCTACCAATACACTGGACCTGGCATGCTTTGCATTGAGTCATGCAAAGGCTGCATCGGTCTACGAAGTGGGCTGCTAGATGGATGTTGTTGCTGTCGATTACTAAAAATTGTGAATGTGCCTGCTAAAATTTGTCCTTAGCAACGAATCTGGAGGTGGGATTGTGGAGAAGGAATGTAGGGGAATGGAGTTGGGAGTGAGGAGTGGGTGTTGAAGTAGAAGTATAGATGAATAGTGTCCATAAATGGACCCCCACAAAAATTGTAATTTTCAGGAAAGTTTTATCGGATTTAGTACGTGAAAATGCTTTCTTGACCCTGATTCAGGGAAATTAGTACAGGGTGGGCCAAAAAAAGTGGATTTTTGTAATTTTTGGGGGCCCGAAAATTTATTTTTCTAAGGGTAATTTTATGTTTCTAGGGGTAATTTTATGTGGGGAATCGATTGTGCGCATTTCCGAATTCTGAAAATGTTTTCCTGGACCTGATTCAGGGAAAAAATTGGGTTTTGGAAATTGCGAAAAACGACAAATTTTTCTTCAAAACCCAATTTTTCCCTGAATCAGGGAAAAATAGAGGGATCGTTTTTAGAACAATATATTTTCGGGTCCCAAAAATTCACTTTTTTTTGGCCCATCCTGTATTTATACTTGACTTTTCACAAGGAACACATGTTCCATTTTTTCCAGTATAATAGCCAATTTTACAAACACATCCTTTCTGAGAGTTAGATTCACAAGCCATTAATGTACAAACAAGACTCCCATACTCACAACTTCGATAGCAATTATTACAATCCGGTGTATGAACTTCATTCGGACCACATTCTGTAAAAGAATCATATTTGTGAATATAAGCACAACTGAAAGCGGAGGAGGGGGGGGGGGTAGAGCAAGGGCGTAGCTAAGTTTTGATTTCGGGGTAATCATGCGGAGCATGGCGACCAAAAAGGTCGTCAGACGAAAATTTTGTTGAAATCCTGTAGTAAAGTAAAGTAAAAAACCAGGCTAAATTTTTTTTGAACATTACCAGTTTAAAGCTGAAAATGCTCAGAAAAGTTCTTTAAAAATCACAAAAATTCACTTTTTTTGGCCCATCCTGTATTTATACTTGACTCTTCACAAGGAACGCATGTTCCATTTTTTCCAGCATGATAGCCAATTTTACAAACACATCCTTTCTGAGAGTTAACTCCACAAGCCATTTTTGTACAACTACCAAGTCTCCCATCCTTACAATTTCGATGGCAATTATTGCAATCCGGTGCCTGAACTTCATTCGGACCACATTCTATAAAAGAATCATATTTGTGAATATAAGCACAACTGAAGGCGGAAGGGGGGGGGGAGTAGAGCAAGGGCGTAGCTAGGTTTTGATTTCGGGGTAATCATGCGGAGCACGGAGACCAAAAAAGGTCGTCAGACGAAAATTTTGTTGAAATCCTGTAGTAAAGTAAAAAACCAGGTTAAATTTTTTTGAACATTACCAATTTTAAGCTGAAAATGCTCAAATAAGTTCTTTTTTAGGTGAAAAATGGAAAATTTGGCTCTTTATGTTGAAAACAGTGTAANCCAATTTTAAGCTGAAAATGCTCAAATAAGTTCTTTTTTAGGTGAAAAATGGAAAATTTGGCTCTTTATGTTGAAAACAGTGTAATTTTACAAAAAATTTTGGTGAAACCCTGAGTTAAAGCAAAAAACAAACGCTATAGGCTAAATTTTTACCTCCATTTTCATGCTCACCATCATGGCACGATGTAAGGCATTGTTGGCATTGCTGTTGGCATGTTTGACAATCCTTTTGAGAGCTACTGAGAGTTTGTTCCCGGCACAAATTTTCACAAGGAAAGCATTGATCTTGGCATTGTTGGGAGCAGTTTTGGTTCCCATGTTGGTCGGGGTCTAAAAATTTAAAACTAGGTCTAGTAAACGGCGTAGCCATTAGTTCGTAAACGTACATGGGGAGGGAGAAGGGATCAGTAGCGTAAAAAGAAGGGTCGACGGAGTGGGGTGACACCACCTCAAAACATAAGTGTAACTCTTTTTTTGGACGGCTTCCGGCAAATCAAAACATAAGGTGTACTTATGATTTGTTTTCAATTTTTTGGCAACAAGGGTGCACCTGCCTCCTTGATTCCTCCTACATTTCCTATGCCACTGGGGAGTGGGAGCGGGAGGGTGGAAGGAGGGATAAAAGTGACTAATATTCGAACAAGCCTCGTAAAAAAGACTTACCCCCGTTATGCCCATAAGTAATGGCCAGGAAAACTAGAAATATAAACAGCTTCATTTTTGATACAAATAAACTACCTTATCTCCTCATTATATCCTCTTTATATACCCAAAAATTTAATATACCAATTTCAAAACAACTCACCCAAATGTATTTTTGGAAACCCTCACTATAAGAAAAACACGTCTTATCAGTAAAAGTTGGTGTGGGTCAACAAGTTTATTTGTAAATGCAAATATTTGAACATGATTTGCATATGAAAAATTGTTGTTCAATTTAGCTTATCAGAAGTTTATTTTTAGATTTTGTTTTGCCTTTTCATGGAAATATGAAATTTTTGTAAACATGTGTGAATAATTTTATTTTTGCATGTATATTTTACGGGAAAATCTGTTTTTCGAGAAAATCAGAAGGTCGAAAATTTCGTCCAAAATCGACTTATATAGCCAAATATCAATAGTTTAAAATAAGGATACATCTTTGAGAGCCCAATTTTTAAAGTGGGTTCTCAAAAAGTTTGAGTATTGACACGAAAACATGAGTTACGCTCAAAAAGATTGATTGAATCGTATTCGTCATACATTCTTGCTTATTACTGAAAAAAATTTCATCGAAAACGAGCGAAAAATGCTGATTTTAGATATATTTTGTTGATCCGCAACAACTTATGAAACAACCCAATAGTAACGTTACTACCATTACTACTTTTAGTAATTGCCGAGTCTCGAATTCGAGACATTTAGAGTCTCGAATTACATGTGATTCTAGATTTTTAGAGGCTCATTTAGAGTCTCGAACACCTGTTCGAGACAATTAGCGAGCAGCCTTAGTGTGCTTTTAGGTAGCACCTTTTCGGATCCTGATAAGAACATTATATATAAAAATGAGATTTATTAAATTTAAAGAAAAAGTATAAGATTTTAGCAGATTTTTTATCACTTGACTAAATTTAACGTCTATAGGCTCCCAAATAAGTTGCACAGATTGGACAACGATGATCAACATCCTAAACTTGGTTTAAGACTTTAACATAATGAAAACTTTTATGACAATCAGTAAATCAGGCTGAGTTTACGTTCTTGGATTTCGGAACAAGTAGAGATCTGGGATCCAAGATTTGATAAAAAATCATGATTTACGGGTTGCAAAAATTGAAATTTTGGACATTTTAAAAAAGAAAATTTTGTCAATTTTGTAAAAAAAACCCATAATTGAGGTTCATTAGGATTTTTTGGAAACAACTCAAAAATTTCGATCAACATCATAAGGGGTACCAATCATAGGTCGGCAANTGATAAAAAAAATCATGATTTACGGGTTGCAAAAATTGAAATTTTGGACATTTTAAAAAAGAAAATTTTGTCAATTTTGTAAAAAACCCATAATTGAGGTTCATTAGGATTTTTTGGAAACAACTCAAAAATTTCGATCAACATCATAAGGGGTACCAATCATAGGTCGGCAAGGTGAGGGGGGGGGAGGAGGGGACCCCCGATGAGGTGGTCCCCCACGACCTCCACCAAAAAAACGAAATTTCGATCAACATCATAAGGGGTACCAATCATTTTCCATGTTTACCTTAGTGCAGTCACAACAAAGGATACACCAAAAACCTGTAAAAAGGCACTAAAATGACATAATTATCACTGATAATTCTCCAACAACCTACAATAAGCCATGTAATTAAGTTAGTCTTCGGCTCCGCATATGTCATAACATTTTTTCCGCAGTTTGGGCAATAAGCCTGTTGAGAATCGGGACCAAATACGGTAGTTGTTTGCATTTTATCGAAAATTTGTTTTATCAAGTTTGCTCTTGTTCTGAAAAAATTCACAAACAAAAATAATGTTTCTTTTATCTGATAAAAGATAATGCCCAAAAACGTTAAAAATGGGTGTAGGAACCATAGAGGGGTCGAGATTTTCGAAAATTTGTGGAGAGGGGGTCCGACCAAAATTGCGGGGTGGATGTCTAGATCTCGATCCCCTATTCACTTATGATAGGAACCCCCAAAAACAAAACAAACGTACACATTTCATGAGGAGATGCGTTAAATAAGCTTGTAAATGGAAAAAGCAGTGCTCACATAGGAAGCTGAGATTACTCAACATATTCTATAGGGAAACCTTTAGACCCATTTAGAATAGTTTAATCAAGCTCGTGAGTAATTTCAGCTGTTCTATTGTACTATTTGATCAATGAATTTTCAATTTCTGGATTTTCGCCTCAATTTTTGGGCTTTTTCTATTATTTGAAGCTCTATGCTTCTTCGAAATTTTAAACAAAAATATGAAATTTAAAGTAAATAGAAACGAGATACATTGTGTCATAGATCAGTTTCATAGGAAAACGTAAATGAGTAAAAAAAGGGTTATAACTAAAATGATCGTAAAATTATGATTTTTGGTGGAGAATCTTAACTCATAAATGGCCCTTCATATCACGGCAGTCTTTTGGGCACTATAACTTTCGCCACAACAACTTTCTCAATTAGTCTAAATTAATATGTTTATTGATACGAAAGTGGCGAAAGTTATGTGGCGAAAGTTATAGTGCCGTTTTTTGTGCTAAAATTGGAGGAAATTCGAAAATTTAAAAACGAGGCATGCCAGTCGATACAGCTCGCCGAGACGAGTAGAAGTAAGGGATGACCTAGTGCCAAACTATACTGAGGAAGTTTTAGACCACAATTCATTATTTTTCCATTTCATTGACAGACTATCATTTACATTCGCATCATTAGAGCCGCTAGCATGCCCATGAATAGGAGGCCAATCTAATTTTTTCAAGTGAATTTCTTCATTTCTAAGCGTTCGATTAAAAATTTAAAACTTTTTTTGTTTACTTTGAATGTATTTCATGTACGGCTAATTTATCATAATAGGGCGTAATTACAGCATTTAAAATATGGAGAGACATTCTAAAAAATTTTAAATTTTAATATAAAAATAAATAAAGTTAAATTTGAAGTTACGAATTAAATGTTTTTATAAGCAAAGAAAACAGTACAAATAAACACTTGGTCTACTACTTTTTATTAAAGGGGAGGAGTAAAATTACGGTACGTCGGTAGCAAAAAATTTTTTCGCATAGTGGAATCACCACATATTTTTGATGCGAAAAACACGAAAATCGCGTTAAAAAAATTCCTAGTCGCTTCAATAGTGGTCAGATTGAATTTTAGGCCAATTTTGGGGGTTTTAGAAAAAAGTATACATATAGGAATTAGGCGTTTTTAGATGGAAAAATGAGGTCAAAACGCGATTTTTCTAAAACCGAGACCCCCAAAATTGGCCTAAAATTCAATCTGACCACTATTGAAGCGACTAGGAATTTTTTTAACGCGATTTAAGTGTTTTCCGCATCAAAAATAGGGGGGGGGGTAAACTTTGCAGCAGCACTCTCAAAAAAAATTTTTTTTGAATTTTTGCAAAAATGACTTTTCTAGGGGTAATTTTATGCGAGAAATCGATTGCGCGCATTCCCAAAGCGTGAAAATGGTTTCTTGACCCTGATTCAGGGATGGGGGTGGATGTGTTGAAGCGAAAATCAAACATTTTCGGATTTTTATGAGGAAACTGTCGATTCTTAGGTTTTTCTAGGCGGGGAATTGATGCGCACATTCCCGAACTTTGAAACGTTTCCTTGACCCTGATTCAGGAAAGAAATCGGTGTATATCCGAAAATGCGAAAATCCGAAAATGTTTGATTTTTGCTTCAATACACCGATTTCTTACCTGAATCAGGATCAAGGAAGCATTTTCAAGGTTCAGGAGTGTGCGCAATCGATTCCCCGCCTAGAAAAACCTAAGAATCGACGATTTTCTCATAAAAATCCGAAAATTTTTGATTTTCGCTTCAATAACCCACCTCTATTCCCTGAATCAGGGTCAAGGAAACATTTTTACGCTTCGGGAATGCGCGCAATCGATTTCTCGCATAAAATTACTCCTAGAAAAATCATTTTTGCAAAAATTCAAAAAAATGTTTTTTCGGAAGTGCTGCTGCAAAGTTTACCCCGTCCTTTAAATCGAACATTTACTTTTTATTATCCTATTATGTTATTGATTTATCACTTTCCCATTAAAAACTACTTTTTTATTCAAAATGATCACAAAAGATAATTTTTCATTACCTCTTTTCCTTGTTCAGGTATATCCTTTGCGGTTTATTGATTGTAGACCAACGAACACATTCAGGTTGTAAACATTCACACGCACACATCGTCTTAATAAAAAGTAGTAGACCAAGTGTTTATTTGTACTGTTCTCTTTGCTTATAAAAACATTTAATTCGTAACTTAAAATTTAACTTTATGTTATTTTTATATTAAAATTGTTTAGAATGTCTCTACATATTTTAAATGCTATAATTACGCCTTATTATGATAAATTAGCCGTACATGGAATACGTCTTTATGATTCAAAGTAAACAAAAAAAGTTTTAAATTTTTAATCGAACGCTTAGAAATGAAGAAATTCACTTGAAAAAATTAGATTGGCCTCCTATTCATGGGCATGCTAGCGGCTCTAATGATGCGAATGTAAATGATAGTCTGTCAATGAAATGGAAAAATAATGAATTGTGGTCTAAAACTTCCTCAGTATAGTTTGGCACTAGGTCATCCCTTATCCTTACGGTCGATCCTTATCGGTCTTTCCTTAAGCGGACATTTCTTACCGGTCTGTAGTCAGTTTCCCCATTACAGAAATATTTTTATGAAAAGTGATGTTCTACAAAGTTGTTATTGAGATCACGACAAACAACTTTGTAGAATATCACTTTTTGTGAAAAATTTAAAATGGCTGGGTAAGGGGCACTAGGCGTTTGGTTACGGTTACCGATCAACGGTTACCGGTCTTTGGTTACCGACCATAGGTTACCGGACAACGGTTACCGGTCAACGGTTACCAATCGATTTTTCTTCATCACAAAAAAGTTTTCATAAAAAGTAACGTTCTGCAAAGTTGCTTCTCATGATCTAAGGAACAACTTTATAGAACATCACTTTTCATGAAAACTCTTTTGTGAAGCCGGTAACCGTTGACCGATGTCCGGTAACCGTGTTTAGTAACCGTCGCGGTAACCAAACGCCTAGTGCCGGGTAAGGGATGACCAGTAAGGATCGTTCGTAACGGTCAGGGTAAAGAATGACCTAGTACCTATAGTTTTGAAATTTTATTTTTAAATCGAAAATTTTAGGAATCTTCCATTGAAGCAAGACGTTCTTCAAATGATGAAATTAATTTTTTCGGTTGGTTCTATGTTCAGTTGGACGGTGATGTTGCTTATGCACCCGAAGATGAAAAACACGACTTTTTAATTATTGTCGGCGAGAATGGATCAAATAATCAAATTTTTCATGCTATAAGATTTAAAAAAGGCAGTATTGTGGTTATGGATTCTTTCTTAATTCACTCACTACCTATACCTATCATGGACGGAAATGGGATTATGAATTTTAAAGTGTTTAATAGAGCAGTAAGTTGTCCTAAAAAGTAATAGAAGCTTATTTTTCAATATCGATCAAAGGTATTAAAAAACTTTTTTTATTATTTTCACTTTATAGCCCCACCCAGTTAATCAGTATATCCGGCTAAAAATTTCAGCTGGAAATTTTGGGTAGAAAACGCCATAAGAGTTCCTCTTATGATTTTTCAGCCGTAGACCGGTTTTTTGAGATGGCTGCTGGCTTCGCCCTTTGGATAAGGTGCTGCAGTTAAAAATTGCAAAGTGGGGTGGGAGAGGGAACAGGTTTCGTGCCTTTGAAATCCAAAAGAAGGTATTTAAAAAATCTATTGGGTTCCTTTTATGTTTTTGCCAAAAATGGTTTTGAAGAGCTTTTACACCTTGAAATCCAGATCATCATTACGTCCATGAGGGGGGGGGAGCAATGACGTAGACAATAAAAAAGCCTGGACAGGGCCCTCCTTCTGGAGCTTTAAAAGTTAAAAAAACATAAATCACACGGGAACCATTAGAAGTCAATCATATGAGGGCCAATCCATGGACCCATCTTACTACGTCACTGTGGAATGGGTACAAACCCAAGTACTTAATTCTTTACGCCTAGACACTACTTCTTGGTTCTCTAAGATGTCATAAATTTTTAGGTAAATGCTAAATCAAGCTTTAATCTAGCTCAACATGTCCATGTTTCTTTGACAAACATAGAAAAACGCAATTTTATTCCTTTAAAAGATGGTCCTATTCATGAGCACCCGCATGAACCAATATTACCATGGAATTTTTCAATGAAGAAATTAACTTTAGAACATGTAACCCATTCGAATTTTGCCGCTTACGGTTTGCTGATACCACATATGGATTATCATAAAGAAGAAGTATGTTAAAAATAGAAAATTCTAGATTTGTCCGATTTTTAGATTGAGCCATCTAGTTGGCCTTATTTAAAAGGATCTAATAAGCATTCCAAGGTTCGTTTATTGGAGCAAGAATTTCGTTTGACTTGGGAAGATGATGCCAACGAGATTGTTAAGAAGACTATATTCGAGGGATTATCTAAAAGTTTTAATAATATAGCCGGAAAAGCTGGTATAGAATACTATGAGAACACAAACGATTTTGTTGTTAATGTAAGAATTTCCTTTTTTGCCTATCGTTAGATTCAATTTAGTTCTTAATAACACACCCGGATGGGTCTTATTACATGCATGCGAAAGATGCCGAAACAAAATTTGCCATGATTTTTGCATTGCCTGATACTCATAATGGGGATCCTATTGAAGAGACTCTCAAAGTGTTCTTGTTTCAAAAAGGTAAATTTATAAAGGAAAATTTCAAGAGGGTAATTTATGAATGTCTGAATCTCTCAAATTTCGACAAAATCTGTGTCAATCGATTCGCATTGATAAGTTATGCACAGAAAACGAAAAAAATAGCGGACAAGCTGTTTTGGTTACCTTTTTGGGGTTCAACGTTCGAAGATCTTACACAAGGTTCGGATTTTCTGCTATTTACCCGAAGAGTCCCTATGAATAACCCATAATGGAAGCTCTTCAGGCTTCAAAAATTGACCCGTTCTTTGACTTTTTATGAGTATAGAAGAAAATGCATTAGATATCGACAACCAACTCCATGGAATGGGTCCTTGAATATGTTGAAGGTTTTATTTCCTGGCTAAGTCACTTTTACAGCCACCAAAAACGCGAGTTGATTATATCCCATTTTATATTTTTGTAGAATTTGGCCGGAGACATTAGCAGAACTCCGATAGGGAGACGTGTCGATTGCGTCAAAATTCTTTGCGTCATCCGACATTCACGTCAATTTTTGTTTGCGTCAATTTCCGATTGCGTCAACAGTCATTTGTGTCATTGGGTATCAAGGTAGTAACGTTACTACCTTTTATCAGGAAGGTATCAAGGTAGTCAAAAATTGACGTAAATACTTTTGATGCAATCGACACGTCTCCCCATAGTGTGTGGGATAAAGAAAGAGTGTCAGTAAAGAAGAGAGAAGAAAAACAACTAAATTGTTGAAATCCAGTTCGAAATGCAAATGCAAGACCACAAACCGTATCAAATGGGTAAAACTTTCAACCACAATCGACCGAATTCCGAGAAGTCGTATGTGAAACGAATGCCACTATTCATATAAATATCCCTTATGAATGTGAAGTTGGGTTGAAGTTTAAGAATCTCATTTGAATTATATAGAGTTTACTTATTTTAATTATATAGAGTATATATGTTACCGGAAGAACTGAGAATCCGGCATCTCAGAGATGCCTAGGCAGAACTGAGATTCTCAGCTCTGCCTAGGCATTTAAGCCTAGGCTTAAGCTTAGGCCTAAACCTAGGCCTAAGTCTAGACTTAGGCCTAAATTTAATCCTAGGCCTAAGCTACCTAAGCCTAGATCTAAGCCTAGTCTTAGGCCTAAGCTTAAGCCTAAGCCTAGGCCTAAGCTTAAGCATAAGCATAAGCTTAAGTTTAAGCTTAAGCTTAAGCCTAGCCTAGGCCTAAGCCTACGCCTAAATACCTAAGCAGAGCTGAGATTCTCAGTTCTGCCTAGGCATCTCTGAAATGCCGGATTCTCAGTTCTGCTGATAACATATATATTATATCGAGTATATAAATGTATAATGTTTTCGATATTATAAATTTTTATTTAACACTAATACACTCTGAAAAATTTTTGGATGAGAATAAGAGAAATTGCTATATTGGTCACGATGCGCCAAAAATTTTTTCGATCTGAGCTTTTGGATAGGCCACCTT
>OZJO01016979.1:0-15106 GCA_900406225.1 Acrobeloides nanus | reverse complement strand
GTTCTTTTAAACTAAAGATCTGTTCTATCGTAAAAGTTTTAAAGCTTGTTGTTATGACTTAGACAATATGCTTACGATATAGAAAAAACGGTATTTGAGCTTTTGGCCTAAGGGATCGGAAAATATAAATGAGGCGTAAACTGAGGGGATAATTAGGGTTGCCATATTTCAATTTACAATCTGACAACCCTATCAATAAACTTCGGGGAAGGGGTGTGTATTGAAACGAAAGCTTTAAAAAGTCGATTTTTCAAGAAAAAACTATCTTTCTAGGGGTTCTATACGAGAAATCGATTGCGCGTTTGCCGAACCGTAAATATGATTTCCTGATTCAGGAACGAATTTTGTGTATCAAAGCGAAAACTTTAAGGAATCAAATATGAAAATTATTCCTTTTCACGGTTTGGCAATAAGCGCAATCGATTCCTCACCCCTACAACTTTTTCCAAGTGGACTGGTCCTTTAACGCGGTTATTTTTACTGTTCGCTAAATTTTTTCTAACCCGGAAGTATACATTTTCACATGACATTCTCGCTTCACATAAAAACATCAAGGAACTAACGACTTTTGTTTCATGACCTAGTTAAGCCTACGCTAGGTAGGCCCAGAAAATATTTTATGTAAAGCTCATTTTTGAGTGTAAAGTTTATTTTGTCCTGGCTCGGACGACTTGGAAAATGAGCGTATAAATTTCCGCAAAAGAGTTATGCTACATCTCTTCGCGACGGACGAAATAACCCCAGGCTATAAGATCAAAGGCGGCACGCACCTGTAATTTGATCATCGTAAATTTCCTGAGGAATTTTTGAACATCTATAGGTTTTGAGACTAAAAAACACGAGAAAAAATAAGTTGTTGAGCTGAGATCAAATCTTCAAAAAAGAATTTTTTTGCAAAAATCCACAAAAATTTACAATATTAAAAAAAATTCATACAAATTTTGAAAAAAAGCCATTTTGGAGCTACGGGGCCACCCACGTGAAAAATTTTTCAAAATTTTTTTTCTGGAAATGACCCTTCTAGGGGTAAAAACATGCGGGGAATCCGAATTTGACATTTTCGAAACGAAAAAATGCTTCCCTGATTCAGGTACAGTCAAACCTCGAGTATCCGACCCCTCAGGCCGATTAGGCGAACCCTGCAATAGTGATCCCCTACATGCAATAAAAGTTGCCTGAATTTCAATAAAATCGTGCGTATTGAAGCGATTGAACCTGGTATTCTGCCAATCGTTTTAATATACACGATTTTATTGCAAAATCAGGCAACTTTTATTGCATGTAATTACATCAAACCCCGCAATATGACCGAAATTTTCACCCTAGTGGGATCGAGTCTACGGACCCAACGTTGCTTAACTTGCCAGATCGGACGGGCGGCTTCCTTATCCACTTCGCCAAGGTCCCTCCTGAAGGGGGTCGGATAATCGAGATTTGACTGTAAGACCTGTGCATTGAAGCGAAAAGTCGCAAAAATCACATTTTTGCGACTTTTCACTTCAATACACATCCTTCCCTAGATCAGGAAAGCGTTTTTTCGCTTCGAAAATGTCAAATTCGGATTCCCCGCATGTTTTACCCCTAAGGGTCATTTCCAAAAAAGAAGGGTCATTTCCAAAAAAAATCTTTGAAATTTTTTCACGTGGGTGAACCCCCTCCTATTGTGTAGTAGCTCCGCAATTTTGATAGTTTTTATTGAATTTTTCATTTTTTTTAAATTTTTAATTTGCAAAAAATTTATATTTTTGCAACAAAAAAATCCCATTTTTAGAAGCGCTCATATGTTTGTCAATTTTTGAACTATTTCGCAATACCAAAAGTTGACTTTCCATTTTTGGCCACATGCCGATGTGTCATCGGCCATTAACAAGAATACATTAAGGAAAAAGTTTAGAAAATCATGTCTTACCGGCTTCCGGTACTCAAAAAGACACTGAAAAACTTTTTTGGCTTCATGCCTGAATTTTTTATTCAAACAAAATTAGTTCCGATGACGTCTGAAGATTTTTTGAGAGCCAAATCGGAAGTAGAGATGTGCGAATTGTTTTTGTGACGAAATTTTTGATATTTTTAAAAAGAGGATAGAAAAGAAAAAAGCATAGAAGAAGCTTTGGTGCTACTACACAATTAGAGGGCCACCCACGTGAAAATTTTTTCTGGAAATGACCTCTCCAGGGGTAAAAACATGCGGAGAATCCGACTTTGACATTTTTGAAGCGAAAAAACGCTTCCCTGATTCAGGGAAGACGTCTTGTGTATTGAAGCGAAAAATTGCAAAAACTTACGATTGGGAACCGTAAGTGGCAGAACTTACGAATCCCTTGTAAGTGTTAAAAAAGAACACCCATTTTTAGGCTTCCACATCACTCCTTGAATCGATAAACACACGTTGCAAAAAAGACCGTATCTGCTCAAAAAATGACATGACTGGCGGCCCAATATGTGGAACAGACGGACGAACTTATGCAACCACTTGTGAAATGAACAAAATTACTTGCCTTGGCTATGGCGTAAAAATTCACTCAAATGGATCTTGTCCTGGTAGCAATTTACAATAAAAAATCAAATAAAAATTTTCACATTTAGACACTCTAAAATGCAAGCTAGAACGAGAGTTCCAGATAAATTTATCCAAAAGTCCAGATGCTACAAATCCTACAGCTTTTGTACCAGTTTGTAATGAGACAGATGGGTCTTATGCTAATGTTCAGTGCCATAATTCTACAGGGTATTGCTGGTGTGCTACGAAAAATGGCAAGCCGATTCCATCGACGTCTGTCCCGGTTTCGGATAAGAGTTCGATAAATTGTGGTGGTGGACATGCAAAAGGCAAATTTTTTTCCAAAAAATATAAGAGTCGACTAATGTCTCGGACCTTTAGTCCGAGAGGAGTTCACTTATCCATTCCCTACGCCACTGTTCCTCTCCCAAATCCATAAGTTATATGTACCCCCAAAAACAAATTTGCGAATATTGGACAGTGTTTCTACATTTACCTCCCTTCCAAACTTTGTGTGAAGTGTCCAAAAAATCACAAATTTTGCAAATTGTTGGGTACTACAAAAAAATTGATTTTTAAGGCACCACGCAAAAAATAAGGGGGTGCCCCCCAAAAAGGGCAATTTTGCGATTTTTTCAAATGAAGATGTTCGTCATTTGAAAAAAGACGAAAACTGACGATTTTCTGCGACTTTTTCGCGAAAAAATTTGAAAAAAATCACGAAAAATTTGCAAAAAATCGCCATGGTTCGTTTTCAAGGTCCGACAATACGCTCAATCGAGTTCTCGCATAGAAAAACCCCTATAGGGAAATTTTTGTGAAAATAAAAAAAATTGTTTGAAAAAATCAAGCAAAAATCCGTTTTTTTGCGCCACCCTGTAACACGATTTTTTAGTTGTGGTTAGAGTTGGACGTAGAGTCACAATAAAGAAGAAATCGTCTGAGGAAAGAATATGTAAATTTTTTAAATTTTCCAATTTATTATTATTCCGCCCTCAATTTCAGCCTGTACCCCAACTGATCGGACACTATTCAACTCGAAATTCCGTTCTCTGATCATAAAAGAGTACGAAAGGGCTGCTGTCAAAACGAAAAATATTACAAGTAACATAAACTTTTGGGTCGTTTGATGTTTCGAAAATTGACATTTCGAAACTTTTTTTTATGTTTTTGAGGATTTCTTCAGAAATGCAAAGCCAATTATTATTATAATATTATATATTATTATTATCCTAAGCCTTAGCCTTGGCCTAAGCCTTAGCCTAAGCCTTTTATCATCACAAATTACTTATTTCAAAAATTTTTTGAGTCATGGCATGACTTTGGTGCCATTCGATTGCTACGAAATCCAGCTTTCTAAAAAAAACATAAAAAACGTTTCGAAATATTAATTTCAACATCAAACGACCAAATTTTGGCCTTTCAAAAAAAATTTTTTAGGAAAAGAGCTTTCAACATCACCAGAAAGACTGGCATTGACTTGGAAATTCAATGAGCTTGATTATAATAAAAATGGAAAATTGTCCAAAAATGAAATTTCTGGAGAGAAAAGNTTTTAGGAAAAGAGCTTTCAACATCACCAGAAAGACTGGCGTTGACTTGGAAATTCAATGAGCTTGATTATAATAAAAATGGAAAATTGTCCAAAAATGAAATTTCTGGAGAGAAAAGAATCATGCTGAGGATTTTTAAGCCGGTTTCATGCGTGCGAGAATTTTTTAAAACCTGCGATGTTAACAATGACAAACATTTGGATGTACAAGAATGGATCAAGTGCCTTCGAGAAGACATATCAAGTGAGTTTTTTGGATGAAACTGTTACACAAAAAGTCTAATCTTTCTTTCAAAAACGTTTTTAAAAATTTCAATTTTTCCAGGTAGTATCCGTGAGTATATTAAAGGTAATTTTTATGTTGAAAAGCATGAAAGCATGTCCAAAAATTGGTTTTTGGAAAAAAATTTTAATTTAAAAATTACGGACTCTTTTTTAGTACAATCGTTTGATGTGTTCAAGAGATTAAAACCAGAACAAACTTTGCCTATTTTTAACAGTAACTAACGTTTTTCTGACTAACTTTAGCTTTTTGTTTAAATTTGCTTATACAGGGTATCCCAGTAGGTTGGGACCACAGTTGCACAACCCCGGTAAAATTCGATCGGGGGTAGGTCATGGTCATCGGTCCCCGGTGCCGGGGACCGATGACCTTCTAAAAAAAGGTCGCCAAACTGCGAAGGGGTGGGCCATGAAAACAAAAATTTTGGACCAGGATCTGTGCAACTGTGGTTGGGACTATCATTGATTTGAGGGTTTTTCGTCATCCAATCGGTTATTTTCGATCCGGTTTTTTGTAGAAGAGAAGAACTCAGACCATTCTGCTTTAGATCCTATAAAAATATTCAAAATTTGCGTTTTCTGATATGCGAATTTTTCAGTTTGAAGTTTTTGAAGAATTTAGGTTGTGGGACGAGGTTTGAGGAAAGGCCTTGCAAAACCATTTTTTCACAAATTTTCTAGCTTCTTCTTTGTGTTTTACTCAATTTATTACCTAAGCTTACGTCAAGCCCAAACTAGGCCAACCATTCATTGCTCAAAAAAAAAATCACAGACCCCAAAACGACGTCAACAAAAACCATAAAATATCCAAAAGCGCAGCTGACATACACACACACAAATTCCCTAAACTTTTAATAAGGAATTCGTCATTTTTATTATCCCGTTCCATTTTTCATTTACCACACAGCTATTTTTTCTCCACACTTCATTCTCGAGCTTGACTGACTCAACATTTAATTTTGAAAAGAAATTTTCCAAAAATTAATTCTAGGCTTTAACCCTTTAACCCACGTCCTATTTTTGGCCATCCTGACATTTGATTGTTTTGTGAGAAACTCAATTGGCGAAAAAAGTGCCAATCAGGTGGAAGAAAAAACATTGACTTAGTCAGCGAATGAATGTTTTTTTTAAGGCTTTTCTGCATTTTTCGGTTGGGGTTAATTTTTTGAACATAAGCATATTTATTCTTTGTTTTTCTATAACTCACATAGGCTTACCACAAAAAGTTATCTGTTCATTCGATCTAGGAAAATGGAAGAGCGTTTATTAGCTTATTATAAATGCGCAAATTTTGAACGAAAAATGATGTTTTGGAACAAATTTATGATTTCGTTTTTTATTACTAAGATGGCGGTGGGATACTTGCGAACCGACATTTGCGGATGGGACATTTGCGGACGGACACTTGCGGACGGAACATTTGCGGACGGAATTTGCGGACGGGACATTTGCGGACGGACTTTTACGGACGGGACATTTGCGGACGAAACGTTTGAGAAATTCAATTTTTTCAAAAAATTCAAATTTTTGAAAAATTTGAATTTTTCAAACGTTTCGTCCGCAAATGTCCCGTCCGATCTGGCAAGTTAAGCAACGTTGGACATTTTCTAAGAATGAAACAATTATCTTGACCCTGATTCAGGGAATGGAGTTGGTTTACGAGCGAAAAAAGAAAACTTTTCGATTTTCGCGTCAATACACCAACTCCATTCTCTGAATCAGGGTCACCGGTGGGTAAAATTTTTGATTTTCAACATTTTAATTTTTCAAAACATTGGGAGAACATAAGGGGAATCATTAGGTAAAAATTTTAATTTTCCTGCTACGGGGGTAGGGACATGTCCCTCTCTGCCTACGTCACTAGCCTAAGCCTAGGCCTAAGTTTAAGCCTAAGCATATTAAAAAAATTTTTTTGAAAATCATAAATTTTACCCACCGAGGATCAAACTGGGGCCCAACGTTGCTTAACTTGCCAGATCGGACGGACGACTTACTTATCGACTGCACTTTGGCAACGGACTTTTAGCGTAAACTGACTATATGGGTGTTCATTGTTTTTCTTAGCTTTAAATGCCCTATAATTTGAGATATTGGCAAAAATTTTAGGTGAAACCTAACCCTAATATGCTTTTCTGCTAATTAAACTAAAAAAATTTTATTTTCAAAAATATGCAAATTTTCACGCTTGTGCTTCTACCATGCTTTGTAACATATGCTTCGAGTCTTTGGTTATGGACTGGACATCGTAAAGAAATCCCTGCCTTGTTGACAATGAAAAACGGTATTTTAAAAATCTCAGAAATTTTTTAAATTTTACTCTCCTAGCATGAAAAATTGTAAGAAACAACAAAAAAAAATTTAATTGCATATTTGACAGAGATAGCGAATTTTTTGCATGAAAAATTTTTTTAAAAATCATTTTTTACTTCAAAATTATTTTTTAGACGAAATTCCAATTGTCATACCAAAATCTGGCCCACCACCAAATGAAGGTCTTCTAAAAGAAACTCCCGTTAAAAAAGTGGAAGGTTTAACCTCAAACAGTGATGGTATGAAAAATTTGGAGCTATTGAGGATCAGGGGGGTCACCCCAGGGTCAAAAATCGAAAAAAAAATTTCTAAAATTTTTTTAAAATGACATATTTAGGGGTAATTTTATGCGAAAATAGATTGCGCGCATTCCCGAAGCGTAAAAACCTTTGCTTGACCCTTAAAAGTTGAAAAATACGTATTTTTACCCATACGTATACTATAAAAATACGTATTTTTCAACTTTTAAGGGTCAAATAAAGGTTTTCACGCTTCGGGAATGCGCGAACTCGATTTTTCGCATAAAATTATCCCTAAATATGTCTTTTTTTTAAATTTTAGAAATTTTTTTTCGATTTTTGACCCTGGGGTGACCCCCTGCTCTACAATAGCTCCAAAAATTTTTCAACAAAAAATTTTTTCACTTATTTTTTTAGATCCAGTAGATTGTAAAAGCCATCGGGATCAAATCATTGAAAGACGAGGCAGAAATTTAGAAAAAAGTGTTTATGTTCCTATTTGTACGGGTGAAAATGATAAGTAAGAAAAAATTTGAAAAATTTCAATACAATTTTTCGTTTCGATCCACAAATTTTATTCAAAAACCATGGTTTACAGTATAGGTCGGCAAGGTGGGGGGGGGGACCCCCGATGAGGTGGTCTCCCACCACCTCCACCAAAAAAACGACCTTTTTTTAGCTTGAGGTAGTCTTCTGCACCCAGTTTTTATGGACCACCTCATTTGTTCGGCGGGGTCTATGTGTGATCACTCCTCAATTTTGGGCCCATGAGTGCGTGGTCTCCCCTCAATTTTGGGTCCGTGCGTGCGTGGGTCAGGGGGGAGGCTCCCCCCTCCTTGCCGACCTATGGTTTACAGGACCAGTGCACTCGGAAAAAAACTCTTGTATAAATTCATATTCATGAACAATCGAGCATTTTTTGTGTTTACGACATGTCCTGAATTATTGTAGTTTTTGAGTTAATTACGTTTGAAATTGCTCATGTTTTCGTTGTAATACACAAACTTTTTTAAAAAATTTTTGCAAAAAAATCAATTTTTACATCGATTTTTTAAATTTTCATAGAATGAACATTGAGAAATTTTTATATAACTCTATGAGACGAATAAAATGACGCCAAAATTATTCAATTTGAAAATTGTTTTGGGTTATTGAAACGAAAACATGAATCAAGTCATGGTCAGTTTGTGAATCAAACATGAATCAGATTTTCGTTTCAATAACCCAAAACAAATTGAATAATTTTGGCGTTATTTTATTCGTCTCAAAACATGTGGGGAATCCGAATTTGACATTTTCGAAGCGAATTAACGCTTCCTTGATTCAGGAAAAGCGTATAGTATATTGAAACGAAAGTCGCAAAAATGCAATTTTTGCCTAAAAATGATCCCTTTTGGGGGTAAAAATGTGCGGGGAATCTGAATTTGACACTTATAAAATTCCTCAGGTTCAAGAAAAGCTGTATATCGACGCGAAAATTCGAGAAAATAATTTGTTAACTAAAATATTGCAAAAAGTTTGAGCTTAAAACTAGTGTATTATTAAATATAAAAATAAAAATTTTCGCGTCGATATACAGCTTGTCTTGAATCCGAGGAATTTTATAAAAGTTAAATTCGGATTCCCCACACATTTTTACCCCCAAAAGGGTCGTTTTTAGGCAAAAATCGCATTTTTGCGACTTTTCGTTTCAATACACAATACGCCTTCCCTGAATCAGGGAAGCGTTTTTTCGCTTCGAAAATGTCAAATTCGGATTTCCCACATGTTTTTATTCCTAGAGGAGCTATTTCCAGAAAAAAATTTTCGAAAAATTTTCATGTGGATGGCCCTCTCCCTTTTGCTCCCAAAAGTGCACACTTTTTTGCGCCACTCTAAATTTTTTTCGACTCCTTTACCCTGAAAATCAGACAACTTTTTAGATTTTACAGCGAAATCCAGTGCCATCACGAATCCGGGTATTGTTGGTGTGTCAACCCAGAAAATGGGGAGCCATTAAGTGTCACTTCGATGCTCAATGGCAAACCGAAATGTGATGCAAACTCGGAAGAAGTGACCTCTCCAGCTACTCCCAAGGAAATCAAAGGTTTTTTAAATTTTTAAAAAATGACAATTCTAATAATATTTAGGGTGTTTGCCTAAAAAACAGATAAAATTTTTAAAGAGATTGTTTGCTTTGATGGAAGGAGAAATGTCATTAGATCAATTGGATCGTATGGAGAAAAGTGGAGAAATTGTTGGGCTACATTCGGCCAGAGAAAGAGCAGCAAAATGGCAGTTTTCGAAATTGGATAAAAATAATAACAAGGTGATAATTGGTTGGTGAAAAATTTTGCAACAAACCGAAAACAATACACCGTCAAGTATTCACCAGAAATTAACGGGCATCAGTTAGAGGTCTCGGTAGCACAATGGTAGTGCACTTAAACGGTAGCCAGGAGGTCCGGGTTCGAGTCCCGGTCGGGTTCGAAAACTTTTGCTCAATTTCAAATTCCCTGGAACGCTAACTAACAATGGGTACCTCCAATTGATGGGGTAGGTACACAAGATAGAGAAGAGCCTAGCCTGCGGCGCTGGCTTTTTTGTCTTAACTCAAGGATTTCAACAAATTTTTCGTCGAAAATCGAAATTTTCTGGGCATTTTGAACTTAAAATGCGTGAAAAAAATTTTGGGCATCAAGATGAAATATGAGTTTTTTTTTTGAAAAATTCGAAATTGCTTTGGTTCCCTTTATTTTTTCCCAAAATTTTGGCAAATTTTCGAAAAAAATTATAAGGGAGGACCAAGCAAATTTTTGAAAATTTTTATGCCCCCCCCCCTCCCCTGTCGAGAAATCCTGCCTATGGCACTGGCTTAGGCTTAGCCTTAGGCTTAACATGGCCCTGTAGTGCCCTCCTACTAATTCCTTCTGTTTACCAACCGGTTTCCTATTGCCTTATGCAGTATAAAAGAGTTTGTGTATTAGTTGCTGGATGTCAAATAAATTTTTAACTTTCAGATCATCGAGCGCAGAGAATGGAAACCATTCCGCCAAATGATCCGTCAATGGGATCAAGTAAAAAAATGTGGCCGAAATTTTATTCGATTTTGTGATGCTGATAGCAACAGAAAAATTAGTATTGATGAATGGATGGATTGTACTCTTAAAGGTATACCATTATCATCTTTTTTGTTGCAACATCAAAATTAAACTCCAATAGTACTGAGTTGCCCAAAAGACTGCAATTTGCGCAATTTTTCAAAATTTTTCAAGTATTTTTTCTCTCAGTTTTAAAGGACCCGGCCAGTTTTGAACAGAACGCCCCAACTTGAACTTCCAGTTTGAATAGAATTCAAAAATTCTATTTAAAACTGGCCGGGTCCTTTATAGCATTTTTTAGCCTACGAAGATGCGACAATTACACCAAAGACCGAAACTAACCCATTTTTGCATATCTTGAAACCGGATGAAGACTAATAACTTCTATTGTCTCTTTTTTGTATTTTTAAGTAATTGTACAAGTCGTAAAACTCAGTTCACTGGCATTTCAATTACGAGTATAAAATTAACAATTTTTTCATATATACTTTTCATAAATAACAAACAAAATAGCAACATTGGGGAGGCTGCTCGCTAGCTGCTGTAAACAGAGTTTACAACGTTCTCTGAGGCGTTAGCTGTCGTAAAGCTCAAATAGATTACGACGTTAGCTGAATCGTAATCAGGGTTGCCACCTGAAATTTCTGAAAAAAAGCATCAGACTCCTTGAAAAAAAGCAATGATCTCCGAAAAAAAGCAAAATTTTAATTCAAAAGAAATAATACAAAATAACATAAGAAACAAATTCTTTTTATCATTTTCGATTATATTTAGCTTTCGAAATGACTTCTTTTAACATTTCTTTATCGCCCGAAAAATATTATATGCTTCTTTGCAATCAACTGACATAGACGTAGCATTGGCGATTATATAAACAAGAATCTGGCTCGTTTTCAGTTTCGGCTCTATCATCTCCTGTGAAAGACACATCAATTTCAGGTTCTTCTTGTTCAAAAATCTCAATCTGCATAGACGTAGATTTTGTAGGAGTATTGGATTTAGAATTTAATGGTGAAACTGAAGTACTAGGTGTAGGACTAGGATTTGAGCTAGAACCAACTTTAGGTTTTGGTGATAAAAAATCGATTATAGTACGCTTGCGTTCTGACATTTTACTTTAAAAAATGATGCGCTACCATTTTAAATATATTTGGAAATGAATAACGAGTTAAGTAAACAAATACATAATTTTATGAACAAATTAGAAAATCATAAAAAAAATCAAACAAAAATTAGATAAAAAATTACTGTCTTTGACTCCGAAAAAAAGCAAATTGCTGCGAAAATGGCAACTCTGGTCGTAACGCGTTGTAAACCCATTATATTGCAAAACGACTCGTTGTAAAGCGATTTGAATTGGTCGGCGTATTGACACGAAAACCCTGAATTTCAGCCAGGGGCTCGAACGATAGGTCGTTGGATTCCTTGGGTAATTCTGAGCAACTTTAATTCTCACCATATAATTCGAAAACCAAACGGGAATGAAGAAAATCCTTATTGAAATTTTAATTTTTTCAATAAGGATTTTCTTCATTTCCATTTGGTTTTCGAATTATATGGTGAGAATAAAAGTTGCTCAGAATGATCCAAGGAATCCAACGACCTATCGTTCGAGCCCCTGGCTGAAATTCACTGTTTTCGTGTCAATACGCCGACCAATTCAAATCGCTTTATAACGAGTTTTTTTGCAATACAACGAGTCGTTAGTTTACAACAGCTAACGAGCATCCGTAATAAAGGGTAAAAAAATCGACTTTTTAAAACAATTTTTTGTTGCATGACTTTACTCCAAAATATTTTTCTGCAAAATTTATACCCAATATGACACGAGACATCCAAGTGTGATACAAATCAACTTTTTATAAACTTGTTATTTTCGAAACTATGAAAAAAAATTTTCCATACCCATGTGTTGCCAAATAAAGAAAAATGTGTTGTCCTTGAATAGATTAATCTTTTTCCACTCATCAGAAACATTGTAATTTGTAACTTAACCTACAAAAACAAACCGCATTCCGACTAAAAATATTGGGACAAGTATCATTGTCTCTCTAGGAAACGAGTTTTGCGTTTTTTGAGCCGCTTTCAATTAATTTGGGAAAAGTTTGGCCATTAATAGAAGAAAGATTCATTCCCTTTCGCTTTCTTTCTGTTGGTTTTCTTTTACAACAAACAAATAGTATTATAATAAAGGTTTCCGTCGTGCTTGTTGATGTGTGATATTTTATTATTGCTATGAGTTTGTTAACCAAAACTATAGTTGGGTCGATTGTAAGTTAGCATTTTAAACATTTTGCACCTCAACTTGTGGAGTAGCCATACCCCTCGGAAGTGTATGGGGGGGGGGGCAAAGACGTAGATGGGGGATCTTGATTCAGAAAAGTAAGTGTGTAAATTTGTATTATTTGCTTTTATATAAACACTTATTTGCCTGAATCAAGATCTGGGGAGCATTTTCAAGCTTCGGGAATGCGTGCAATCGATTTCCCGCATAAAATTATCCTTATATGGGTCATTTTTAGAATTTTTGAAATTAAATTCGTGTTGAAAAAACATGATAAAATCGTCTAAATTCCAGTTTTTTTATACACCCTGTAATTTTTTTTAAATCTGGACTGGGTAACCCTAAATTCGACCTTTGTAACTCACTTCTATGGGTTAAACCATATTTTAAAAAAATTTTTTAGCTTTTATTTATTGCGTTTTGTTTTGTCAGCTCGGATATATTTCCGTCTAGTTGTGAATTAAATGTTTTGATAGTGTTGGATAGATCGGATTCCGTAAAAGGCGGTTTTAATCGGTCCAGAGATTTTGTCTTGAATGCATCTCAAGAATTGAACATTGGCCCTCATGCACATAGTGTAAGTCACAACAAGGTTACTGAAAATATATAAAATTTCTATCAGAACACGACTCACCAAAGAGGAAAAAAGTGTGCACAAGAGTCAAAAATAAATTTTAAAAATGTCGCCAATCGACTCAACTCCCCGAGAGCTCCAAAACAAGTACCATATCATGGGAGTGGGGGTTGACCCATGGCCGAGTGACTAACGCACTCGGCATTAACTCTTGGGGTGCGGGTTCGATCCCATACCCTAAAGTCATTTTTTATTTTGTTGTCAAAATTCATAAAATTTTTGTATATTCACATTTTTATGCGTGAAATAAGATGGCGCTATTATTTTTCCATGAAAAATTTTGGAACAATTGGAAAAATCGAAAAATTGCGATTTGTCGATATTTCCAGGTTTTCCAAAAGTTTTCATGGAAAAATAATAGCACCATCGTGTTCCCCGCATAAAAATATGGATATGCAAAAATTTTATAATGCTCCGTAAAAAGCGAACAAAATTACTCAAATGGAGCAGATGGTAGCGTAGCATACTTTCAGATCAAGTGCCAGTTTCGAAACCCAGGTGCGTTAGAAAATTTTTGCATTTTTCTTAAAAATTTTTGCACTTGCTCGATTTTTTATATTTTTATCAAATTAAAACAAAGTAAAATAAAAATTTGAAACAAGTGAAAAAAATTTTTCAAGAAAAATGCAATAAAAAATCTAACGTTCTGGAGATCGAGTCCAGCCCTCAAAAATAAAAAAACTGCTTTTCTACCGACTTCGCCATCGTGATAAAAAATTTTTCAATGGCTCATTTCTTTTTCGAATTTAGGTAGCCGTAATTGCATATTCGGGAAAAAGATACCCTCGACAAATTCTCCCATGGAATTTTGCAAAAAACAATGAAGAATTTTACAAAAAGGTTAAACAGCTTCGTTCTCCCGGAGGTACCACTGCCACTAGAGAAGCCTTACTCGATGCCTACGTCCTCATGGAAAGCAGAAACAAGAGTATACCCAATGTGATCATGGTGGTTACTGATGGACAATCTCAAGATGTCCCGACCGATGCGGCTAGGAAACTTCAGGTTGAAATGAAAAAGTTTAAAGGGGGAGGGTCGATTGAGGCGAGTTATTAATTTTTTTCGACAAACGTAAAAAAATGTTAGAAACGATGAAAAAAATACTATTTTCGAAAGGAAATTTTTTTGGGTGTTTTTTGGCCATTTTTACAGCAAATTTCAACCAATAATTGCTGTAAAAAAGGCCAAAAAACACCCAAAAACGTTTTTTCGATTTTTCTTTGAAAACAGTATCTTTTTCATCGTTTCGAAAATCTTACGTTTGTCGAAAAAATTTTTTGTGATAACTCACCTCAATCGGCCCTCTCCTTTTAAATAACAATTAAAATTTAGGCTATTCCCAATACTTATATGTTTGCTGCAGCGACCGGTGATCCAGAGAGAGCTAATAAGTAGGGATTACAGTCTCTATATCATTTTCCATCAGCCCATATTAGCATTATCATACCCTCTAACCACATACAGGGTGAGCAGTGCCACAGGCAGGATTTCTAGACAGGGGGAGCTTGAAAATTTTCAAAAATTTGCTCGGTCCCCTCTATGCTTTTCAAAATTTTGCCAAAATTTGGGGAAAAACAAGGGGGGACCAAAGCATGTTTTTTCAATTTTTCAAACAAAAATTACTAGGCCACAGGTACTCTCGAGTGCCGTAGACGCTCGGCGCATTAGCGCTCGGAGATTTTCAGACAGTTTTCAGTGAAAAAATCTTTCCGTACTCATCTCTTCTCCCCTTCCGAGCGGGATAGCCGCTCGTCTCTAGTGCAGTTTGCGCGTCCAATTGGCGTTTACGTGTTCAATGAACTTTTTATGCGTCCAATCAAAAATGTACGCGTCCAATCAAAAGTTTACGCGTCCAATCAAAATTTGGTACTTATGCGCTATCGGGGGAACTTATGCACTTCGGTCCCCCAAAAATTTGGGGGGGGGGGAGAAGTGCACTGATCAGTGCAGTTCGGCCCCCCAAAATTCGCATAAATCAAACATTTTGGGGGGGGGGGCGAAGTGCATAAGTTCCCTATCGGGTACTAGAGATTTTGGCAACGCCACTCTTTTAGATCGACGAGCTTTTGGCAACGCCACTTTTTCTAAACTTTTGGCGTTGCAAAATGCTCGTTGCCAAAAAGCTCGTTGCCAAAAGCTCTAGTATCCACTATCGGAGGGGGATTCTGCATAAATTTATGCAGAATCCCCTCTCCCCCAAGCTGAAAAAGGCTTAGGCCTAGGCT
>OZJO01016972.1:0-12950 GCA_900406225.1 Acrobeloides nanus | reverse complement strand
CAATAACCCAAAACAATGTTCAAATTGGATAATTTTGGTGTCATTTTGTTCGTCTCATTTAGCTATAAAAATTGCTATAATGTTCATTTTATGAAAATTGAAAAAATCGATGCAAAAATCAATTTTTCCGCAAAAAATTCAAAAAAGTTTGTGTATTACAACGAAGAGCTTGGAACAAATTCAAACGCAATTATCTCGAAAACTACAACGATTCAAAACATGCCGTAAAAACAAAAAATGCTTCATTTTTCATGATCTTTCCAAATATATCATTTTTCATATGGTTGTAAATTACTGGACTAGTCCTTTAAAGAAGCCCTATGGGCACAAACCAAAATTATTTTTTAAATAAGTAGACCCAGCCTAACAACCTTCTGGTAATATTAGCGCAAAATCGATTTAGCATGTCTGAAAGTTCTTTTGTGAGTCTATAACAGTTGTTTTTATTCAATTATCTCGGGAATATAATATGACGTTGAGTGAATAGTATTAGAGCAAATTATTGTAGCCGTCTAAAACATTGGACTGGCGACCGTTGGGATTTGAACTGAATTATATTTATTATTATCATCCGTTCCCTTAGGCATTGAACCAGGGTGAGGCCACTTCCTTTGGCCAAGTCATTAGTTCGTTTATGCACATCGGTCTGCACTACTTCACTAGCTACATTATTCGTTTAATTTCTTTCGGCTTTATTTTTTGTATTGTAATTAAATAAAGAACAGGTGAAATAGTCAACTTTTTTTGCTGAAATCATAAGTTCTCATATGAAGTATATAATCGATTCAATTTATTTAACCGTCTTAAAAAATGGAGTTATTTGATAGCATCCCTTGTTTTTATAATAGTTCGAATAAGTTGTTTTATTCGAATCTTTATTACAATCTGAATACCTTATCGAATCAACTTTACTTTATCTTCCTGCCGATAGAACTAACTTTAGTCTCTATCCTAATTTTCATCTCACTTTTTGGCAAGATTCACGGAGATTTCAAATTCTTCATCCTGCACTGGGCAACTTTCAGTCTAATTTTGGGTATTTATAATCTATATCGCAAACTATTTACGGAAAACTACATCATCAACATAAGTGCAAACCTACCTACGGATGGAATTTTTCAATTCTACCCTAGACTTGTGTCAACCTCCTCACTATTTCTGTTGGCTTTTAACCGGTTTGTAATATTATACTACCCATCTCATTATAAAAAATTATTTACGTTTAAACGCCTAGTTGTTCTTATTTTATCATATGATTTTTTATTAGGTGTTGTTGAAATTGTTGCCAAATATTCTGGGCATCTAACTTTGCCGAACATTCAGGCTATTTTTTTTATTCCATATTTTATTTTCGCCTTTTTAATACTCATAAAAATCAGTAAAATGTCCAAAATGACCACTGTCGATTCTTCTATACACGATTCGAAAAGAGCCGTCTATGTTTGCACTATAATGGCAATGACATATTTTGTATACTTTTCCGCGATTTCTTTCACAAGCTTATATAGACTTGTCTTATTCACTCCATTATGTGATATTCTTGCCACCCCATTCCTGGCTATATTGCCCTTTCAGGAAACCATGAATGTAATCATTGTACTTTGCGATGTTGTAGTCAATCTCGTGGTGTTAAAGTCTTATCGAGATAAGGCTAGACGCATGGTTTCTGAAAGTTTTGTGTTCACAAAGAAAAAGGTTTTTAAAACGTGGACAGTTTTAAAAAATAGTCTTGGATCAAACTATATTGTAACTTCTTCAAACCGCGTCGCTTGGACAAACCAAACTATAAACCGAATCGAATGAACTGAATCAATTGGAGCCATATCCAGGGCTTGGGAGCTCAATGTTTTTGCCATTCACATATGTTTTTCGCAATTTTCGATAAAAAAATCTTTGTTTAAAATTACTCATCATAAGCTATTTTTTAGATCTTATATAAAAACGTGGGAGCTACTACATAATAGGGAAGGGGGCACCCACATGAAAATTTTGTTGGAAATGAACCCTCTATTCCGATTCCACACATTTTTACCCCAAAAGGGATCGTTTTTAGGCAAAATCGCATTTCTGTGACTTTACGCTCCAATACACAGACCTTTCCTGAAACAAGGAAGCGTTTTTTTCGCTTCGAAAATGTCATATTCGGACTCCTCGCATGTTTTTACCCCTATAGGGATCATTTCCTGAAAAAATTTTTATGTGGGTGCCCCCCTCCCTATTGTGTAGTAGCTCCCAAATCTTGAATATTCAAGACAATTTTCCTATTTTGGCTTTAATCCAATCAATTTCTCGACTAGCAAATCCCTGTAGGGTTATTTTGGTGCAAATTTATAAAACTTCAACAAGTTTGAAAAATCGCAAAAATCTCATTTTTAACATCACATTGTATATATTTTATGCTGCTTTTAAATTTAGCATAACTTGATAAATAATAAATTTTTTAAACATACTCTCTCCAACAAGACACTTTTCTTAAAGTTTGAGCATTTCATACAACAATTAATAAACATATAGAATCATGCATGATGTGGTAGTTATTGCCAAATCTGCCTTTTTCTTTTTTCGAACCCTAGACCTGTTGGTCTTGAGGATGACACAATACCAATGAGCCATGGATGCAGGTTTCAATGAACGAACAAATTTATATGAATCATAGTATATTTTTTGACAAAATTTTAACAAAATAAATTTAAAAACTTTTTTACCAATCTTATAAGAAAAAATCTCTTTAAGAATATGTAAAAATTATAAAAATTGGGCCATCGAAAGAACTCTAAATTTCCCGGGGGTGCTGATCGAGGCCGGATCTCGAAAAAATTTTTTTTCTCCAAATTGGCTGATTTTTGGTACTCGGAGGTTTTCGGGCACGAGAAATCGATTGGCGCAAAGTCCCGAGTTCCAAAAAAATTTTATGGCCCCCTATCGGGGGTAGTGATGAAAACATGTAACATGTTTTCACTTTTTGTTGAAACTTGCTACACATGATAGTTCATTTTGTAGATCTTGGCCTAAACAACAACTTTTGTGATGGTGTGTAGCAAGTTTTTTTGAAACTTTTTTAGAAAAATCGAAATATGTAACAAGATTTTGAAACATGTTACATGTTTTTATGACGCAAAACATGTTATATGTTTCAAAATCTTGTTACATATTTCGATTTTTCTAAACAAATTTCAAAAAAACTTGCTACACACCACCACAAAAGTTGTTATTTAGGCCAAGATCTACAAAATGAGCTATCATGTGTAGCAAGTTTCAACAAAAAGTGAAAACATGTTACATGTTACATGTTTTCATCACTACCCCCGATAGGGGGTCATAAAAATTTTTTTGGAACTCGGGACTTTGCGCCAATCGATTTCTCGTGCCCGAAAACCTCCGAGTACCAAAAATCAGCCAATTTGGAGAAAAAAAATTTTTTTCGAGATCAGCACCCCCTTTTTTCAGCTTTCAGGATTATATTGTGCATCATCCCTGGTTACTATAGAAAAGTTTTATATATAGAAAAATATTTAGATTTTTGGAGCTACTTTGGCTCTTATACCCCATTGAACGTGGTCGGAAAATCGAAAAATTTTATTTTTAGAAATTTTCTCAAAAATGACCCTATTAGGGGTAATTTTATGCGGGAAACACGTTGGCGATGTTATTTTTGCTTAAAAACGTTTCCATTTTTTAGAAAATCGAATTTTTGCATATTAGCTTTTTCGAAATATGTACTTTATTTGTCTTCAATTCGATTTTCTAAAAAATGTAAGCGTTTTTACTCAAAAATAACATCGCCAACGTGTTTCCCTCGTAAAACTACCCCTAATAGGGTCATTTTTGAGAAAATTTCGAAAAATAATATTTTTCGATTTTAGACCATGTTCATTGGGGTATAAGAGCCGAAGTAGCTCCGAAAGGTTTTATATAAATAAAAATTATAAATTGGGAACCGAGTGCTATCGCGCTCGGAGGGGAAAGGAGATTTTCCATCAGACCGATAAGTCTCCGAGCGCCCTGAGCGAGATCTCCGCCCTCATCCGATTGCTTCCGAGTGCTTCTGAGCGCTTCCGAGTGTCTCGAGCTCTTCCGAATGCTTAGTGCTTGCGATCGCTCCGAGCGCCTCCGAGTGTTTGAGTGCTTGTGAGTTCGTTTTCATTTTTGAGAAAATTTCGCGCCTCCGGTTTCTTCCGAGCGCTTCCGAGTAGAGTCCCCATGATCTTGGTATCATTTTTCTTCTCTCACCGAGCCCTATCGATAGGTATAGGCCGTCACGGAACTGGACATAAGGTGACGGAGATAAAAAAACAGACACACATAGCGCGTTTAATGTTTTAGGATTAAGATTTATTATCTATTTAGATTTCTTCTTTTTTAGAGTATTATCTTTCTTCTTTTTATCTTCTTTCATGATCTGCCAATATGTTTAGAATTTCGTTTTCTTGGCGTTGCCTCCCTTGATTTCTTAGATGACTTGCCTATAAAAAATGAATACCGACTTTGTTAAAAGAGTATTCTTACAGAAGTGGTTATGTAATCCCGGCTTTGTAGTTGATCAGGTTGTTGTACTTGGAAGCCTTTCCATTGTTCGCTAGGTTGTTGTCCTTGGCCGAACGACTCTTGTTGTTGATTGCGGTACATATCGAGATTTCAACCAGATTCAAGCCAGATAATGTATAACGAAAACAAAAAATAAACTACCGAACTGTTTTCTTTTAACTTCTTTCTCTTTATATACGCCAGACGACCTTTGAAAAACCGGAAAATTAAAAACAAACTTTAATCAAAACATTTTCTACAAAGTTTAGATACACCCCTATTTGCAAGTAGTTTTACCGAAAAGACTGTAATAAAAATGGGAGGTTTCTATTTTCGAGACGAAATTACTTGTTTACATTATTTTATTGGACGGATTTTCCGTCCAATTTAAAGTGCATTTGGGGTCATCCAGATATTACGTAATCAAAATTTCGGGTTTTTTGACCCCCTCCCCCTGTAATCAAACGTAATCAATGGCAAAATTTTTTACCTTCGTCCCCCCTTATGTTTTTTTCGAAAATTTTTCAAAAATTTGGGCGAAAACATAAGGGGGACCAAGGCAATTTTTTTGAATTTCAAAAATCAATTTAATCTCATGTTTTTCGCGCTTGTCGGCGCTAAAATGTTTTGCTGAAAAACACTCATTTTTAAGCAGAAAATTCTCAAAAATTTTCGATGAAAATTTTGTTGAAATCATTGTTTAAATTTATCAATTTTTAATAAAAATTTGATTTAAAACGGATGAAGATGATTACAATCAGTGGCGTAACTAGGAGGGGGGGGGGTTCCCCATTCCTGGAAAACTTAAAAATTTTTCCTAATGGTTCCCCCTTATGTTTTTCCCCAAATTTTTTCAAAAATCATAATGGTCTCCCATTATAATTTTTCACCAAAAATGACCAAAATTTCCCATTTTTTCATCAAAAAGGCCCTAAAATTTTCATTTTTTTTGCAAAAATTATAATTTTTTACAAAAAAATTCACGGGAACCATTAGGGAAAATTTTTTAAGTTTTCTAGTAATGTGGGGAACCCCCTTCCCTCCAGTTACGCCACTGATTGTAATCTTCTTCATCAATTTTAAATCAAATTTTTATTAAAAATTGATAAATTTAAACAAAAAATTTTATACATTGTGATTACGTAATCATTGACTTGAGCCTCTCCCCCCCCCGTAATCAATCCTAATCATTTGGCTACCCCCTCTCCCCCACCCCTACTTGATTACGTAATATCTGGATGACCCCTTTGGAGTTATTTTTAAACTTGTTTACGAAAAAAATGTAATAAATATTTACCACTTTGGTCTAATTACGTTACCAATTTTCTGACATTTTTTGCTTTTTTGTGAGATGTTTAGATTCTACTGGCAGTCATGTGCAAATGCAGTCTCAGTAGTTGGCGACTGCGTTTCTCAAAGTAAACGATAAAAATATTTTTTCAAAGGCACATGATATTTACTAAAAAGGAGTTAGAAAGCTCTAAAATTCAGTTTCAAACTGCGCTTTTTGACGCAATTTCAAACTGCGTAAAGTCATCCAACAAAGTAGTTTTGCTACCAACTAACAAATTTTTGCCAATTGCAGTTTGAACGTGCTACGAAGTAGGCAGTTTGAGACTGCGTCAAAAAGCGCAGCTTGAAACTGCGTCAGTTGAAGAACGAGTTGTTTGGGTGGATCTTTTAGCGTTCGAAGTGGTTTGATAAGTGCTTAAATAGGTTTAAAGATAAAATAGATTGAGCTGGTTAGAATCGAATTACGCAAGAATGATAGCCCTAAAAAATATAAATTAGCAAGTAACCTAGAGTTCTAACACAAATAAAGGCACGAGCATCAAATTCAAAGCAATCATCCAGGACGTCTGAGAGAGGCATCAATGAGAAGCTTGTGGATGTATTAGTCCTTTGAGCGACTGTATCTCGTTTTATAACCGATCGGTCTTTTGTCATCTCCGAGAATCTCCGCGGACCTCTTCGGCTCTCTTGACCTAAGGATTTTCTATGCTTTGCTGTTTGTGTTTGATAGAACTGTATGATTTCTCTAATTGCCTGTCATGACTTTGATAAAGCACTATTGCTTGCTGGATCGCTACACATCTTTCGCCGAGTCATCGGCGAAAGATGTGTAGCGATTTTTAGATCTTATATAAAAACGTGGGAGCTACTATATAATAGAAGGGCACCCACGTGAAAATTTTGACGAACATTTTTTTTTGGAAATGATCCCTCTATTCCGATTCCACACATTTTTACCCCAAAAAGGGTTCGTTTTTAAGCAAAATCGCATTTTTGCGATTTTCGCTTCAATATACAGGCCTTTCCTGAATCAGGGAAGCGTTTTTTCGCTTCGAAAATGTTAAACTCGAACTCCCCACATGTTTTTACCCCTATAAGGGTCATTTCCTGAAAAAATTTTCACGTGGGTGCCCCCCCCCCCTCTTACATTGTGTAATAGCTCCCAAATTTTTCAAGTTTTTTTTAAATTACAAAATAACTCTATAGGAGGTTTTCTATGCATTGAAAACAACTATGTTGAATATTCAAGACAATTTGCCTACTTTGGCTTTAATCCAATCAATTTCTCGACTAGGAAATCCTTGTAGGGTTATTTGGGTGAAAATTTAAAAAACTTTAACAAGTTCAAAAAAATCGCAACAATCTGATTTTTGGGGTCACATTTATATATTTTATGCTGTTTTTTAAATTTAGCATAACTTGATAAGCAAATAAAAAAATTTAGCAAAACGATAAGCATATAAACAAAAAATATAAACTGAGGACCGAGCGCTATCGCGCTTGGAGGGGAAAGGAGATTTCCCGACCGATAAGTCTCAGAGCGCCCTGAATGAGATCTCCGCGTGCTTCCGAGCGCTTCCAAGCACTGCGAGTGCTTCGAGCTCTTCCGAGTGCTTATGATCGCTTTCGAGCGCCTCCGAGTGTTTTGAGTGCTCTTCCGAGCGCTTCCGAGTAGAGCCCCCATGATCTTGGTATCATTTTTCTTCTCTCACCGAGCCATATCGATAGGTATAGGCCGTGATGGAATTGGACTTAAGGTGACGGAGATAGCACAAACAGACACACATAGCGCGTTTAATGTTTTAGGATTAAGATTTATTATCTATTTAGATTTCTTCTTGTTTAGAGTATTAGCTTTCTTCTTTTTATCATCTTTCTAGATCAGCCAATATGTTTAGAATTTCATTTTCTTGGCGTTGCCTCCCTTGATTTCTTAGATGACTTGCCTATAAAAAATGAATATCGACTTTGTTAAAAGAGTATTATTACAGAAGTGGTTATGTAATCCCGGCTTTGTCGTTGATCAGGTTGTTGTACTTGGAAATCTTTCCATTTTTCGCTACATTGTTGTCCTTGGCCGAACAATTCTTGTTGTTGATTGAAGTACATATCGAGGTTCCAACCAGATTCGTGCCAGATAATGTATAATGAAAACAAGTAAAATAAATTATCAAACTGTTTTCTCTTAACTTCTTTCTCTTTATATACGCCAGATGATCTTTGAATAACCGGAAAATTAAAAACAAACTTTAATCAAAACATTTTTTACAAAGTTTAGATACACCCGTATTTGCACGTAGGTTTGCCGAAAAGATTGTCATAAAAATGGGAGTTTTCTTATTTTCGAGACGAAATTACTTGTTTACATTATTTTATTGGACGAATTTTCACCTTTTAAAGTGCATTTGGAGTTATTTTTAAACTTGTTTACGAAAAAAATGTAATAAATATTTACCACTTTGGTCTAATTACGTCACCAATTTTCTAACATTTTCTGTTTTCTTGTGAGATGGTTAGATCCTACTGACAGTCCTGTGCAAATGCAGTCTGAGTAGTTGGCGACTGTGTTTCTCAAAGTAGACGATAAAAATATTTTTTCAAACGCACATGATATGGGGTCATCCAGATATTACGTAATCACTTAGGGGGGGGGGTCAGGTCAATGATTACGTAATCACAATGATAAAATTTTTCACCAAAATTGTCCAATTTTTTTCCATTTTTCAACAAAAAAATTATAAACCAGCGCCGCAAACGAATTTTTTTTGTAAAAAATTACAATTTTTGTAGAAAAAATGAAAATTTTAGGACCTTTTTGATGAAAAAATGGGAAATTTTGGTCATTTTTGGTGAAAAATCATAATGGGAGACCATTATGATTTTTGAAAAAAATTTGGGGAAAAACATAAGGGGGAACCATTAGGAGGCAATTTACGGATAATTTTTCATTTTTNAGAATTTTACGCTTAAAAATGAGTGTTTTTCAGCAAAAAATTTTCGCGCCGACAGGCGCGAAAAACATGGGATTAAATTGATTTTTGAAATTTTTTTAAAACTCGAAAAAATTGCCTTGGTCCCCCCTTATGTTTTTGCCCAAATTTTTGAAAAATTTTCGAAAAAAACATAGGGGGGGACCAAGGTAAAAATTTGGCCATTGATTATGTAATCATGGGGGGGGGGTAGCCAAATGATTACGGTTTGATTACAGGGGGGGAGGGGGGAGTCAAAAAATCCGAAATTTTGATTACGTAATATCTGGATGACCCCTATTCACTTGAAAAGGAGTTAGAAAGCGCAAAACTCAGTTTCAAACTGCGCTTTTTGACGTAATTTCAAACTGCGTAAAGTCATCCAACAAAGTAGTTTTGCTACCAACTAATAAATTTTTGCTAATTGCAGTTTGAACATGCAACGAAATTGGCAGTTTGAAACTGCGTCAAAAGCGCATCTTGAAACTACGTCAGTTAAAGGACGAGTTACTTGGGTGGATCTTTTGGGCAAATGCCAGTTGGTGACACAGATTTATGTCACCAACTGTCAATTGGGGAAATTGCCAATTAGTGACATAAAATCTCTACCAAGGCTTAGGCCCAGCCTTAGGCTTAGGCCTAAGCCTGTCCTTAGCCGAATGCAAATTAAACAATTAAATACCAATTAACAACCTCACTACGTCAAAAAGCGCAGTTTGAAACCACTATATGGACTGCGCAGTTGATGCACATGACTGCCTACAGGAGAAAGCCTTATCACAAAACCACATAAAATATGCAAATTTCGAAGACTTGTGATGAGGTTTTCTCATGATTCCATTGGGCAAAGACATGATCTTGGACGCATTTCTGGGGGTAATAGCAAGGAATCCGAATTTGAAGTCCGTTTTAAAATTGAACTTAACCCTGAAAAGATATAAAAATTCGCATATTTGACCGAAATCTGCATAGTTGTCAGACTTCTGTACATGCAACTTGCACTAAACTTCACATACTACAATTTTTCGATGCGGAGAATCTAAATTAAGGTTTTATTTGAAACATTTGGGGTACTTTTTGCACTTTGAGTGCTTAAAATGCAAAATTTGCATATTAGGAAGTTTTTTTACGAATTTTTTTCAGAATATATGTCTTGCGACGAGCTTTCATATGCATTAGGAATTTTTGAAAAATTCGATTTATAAGTTGAAGAAAACGTAAAAAGAAAGTTTCAAATTCAAAATTTGCATATTATGAATATGCAAATTTAAAAAAAATATTACTAGATTTGTTCATCAGACTCTCAGCTATCACTCACTTTTTACCGTTTCGAAAAATTCCTTCTGGAAGCCGAGATAAGTCAAAAATACTGATGCAAAGGACGTACTGGAACGCACGTACCATCCTGTATAGTTCATTGAACATTTTTGAAGATTTCAGCTTCCTGTCAATATTTTTGACGCGGTTTTTAAGATGGAGGCAAGACAAATTTTTCAAGATGCACGCGAGACAAGGTTTTTGACTCACCCCACTGTTTGGGATTCTTTGAAAATTAAAAAAAAATAATATATTTCTTTAAATCAGAAATATTAACTCCTTTGAATATTAAAGAAATTGAAATAATTATTTTTCGAAAAAAGAATACAGGTCAAGTTGGCGTAAACGGGTAAAGAAAGGAAAGGCAAAAATGCCATCACCTGGATTCGAACCAGGGTCCTCCATATTGTTAGTATGGTGTTCTAACCTCTGAACTATGTCGGCAGATAACCCGTCTACTCCGGACCTTGTATGAAGAATACAGGTCAAGTTGGTGTAAACGGATCAAGAAGTAAAATTTAACGATCACTTATATATAACGTTGTTTGCCAATTAAATTTTTTCTCATGCGTTAAAGAGAGTGGCGAGAGAGTTGAAGAATTTTCTCTCTATATTGAAGAACTTTCTCTCTTATACTTTGTAGTTTGAATTGAGTGTTGGTGGAAAATTGTTTAAGATGGACGCGAGACAAGGTTTTTAACTAATCCCACTGTTTCTATTTCCTTGAAGCTTTCCCTTGAAAATTAAAAAAAAATCTATATTTCTTTAAATCAGAAATATTAACTCCTTTGAATTATTAAAAAATTGAAATAATTATTTTTTGAAAAAAGAATACAGGTCAAGTTGGCGTAAAAAGGTATCCCCACCCTGAATCGAACAAGGGTCTCCATATTGTTAGTATGGTGTTTTGACCGCTAAACTATGACGATTGGTAACCCGTCTACTCCGGACCTTGTATGAAAGTAAAATTTAACGATCACTTATACAGGGTGTTCGTAAATTATGGAGACTTTTTTATTAGAAAGTTTTAAACAATTTTAACCAACAGGACCTTCAAAACAAATATCATAAACAACAATTCTTATTCAAAATTCTTATTTATTCTTATTTAAAACAATTCTTACTTAAAAAGCCGAGAACATCATGAAAACAATGTCAAATTTGTTTTAAGTGTCAATTCGAATGCAATGAAAAAAAAGTCTCCATAATTTACGAACACCCTGTATATAACGTTGTTTGTCAACTCAATTCTTTTTCATGCGTTAAAGAGAGTGGCGAGAGAGTTGAAGAACTTTCTCTGCATATTGAAGAACCTTCTTCTCTCTTATACTTTGTAGTTTGAATTGTGTGTTGGTGGAAAATTTTTAAATTGTTTAACTTTGATAAAAAGTTTTATCATTTTTTACTTGATCACAAGAACTTTCGATGGTAGTCATATGATCTGCGGGATATGTAGTAAATAGGTCAGTTGTAGCGTCAACCCCATACACCTTTCTTTTGCCTCCATCGTTCTTTGCAATGTCGTCTAAACTTTTCTTTTATACATATAGAGCTAATTTGTCCATTTTATGCATATTTTTTTGTTTTTGAAAATCTTGACTTTGGGCATTGAAACGAAAATTTGCTATTTTTTCCTGAAGGAATTTCTAAAAAATTCTTGCGCCAATTGATTCAGCGACCCCAAAAACGGTAGTGTATCAATTTTTGTGAAAAACTTATTCTTGGATTTCGAATAAAAAACTTTATTGAAGGGCTAGGGTTCGAACCAGCGACGTTCGGGCTCATGCACATTGTGGTATATTTGAGCTTACATGCACCACAATGTGCATGAGCGCTAACGTCGCTGGTTCGAACCCCAGCCCTTCAATAAAGTTTTTTTATTCGAAATCCAAAAATAAGTTTTTCACGAAAATTGGTACACTACCGTTTTTGGGGTCGCTGAATCAATTGGCGCAAGAATTTTTTAGAAATTCCTTCAGGAAAAAATAGCAAATTTTCGTTTCAATGCCCAAAGTCAAGATTTTCAAAAAAAAAAAAATATGCATAAAATGGACAAATTAGCTCGTTATTTTCCAAAAGTCGAAAATTCAAAATCATTTTCCAGAAAAAAGTTATGTCAAAATAAAATAGGTACATTTCACCTGAAACACTCTGTAGTTTTACAGCCGGAAATATAGTATATCCAGATGCTCAATAAAAGCAATCCCAGAGTCGCAAAATGCTCCTAGTAATTGTGTTTTCTAGCATCCCTGCGTGGTCGGTTCGGAGGTCACTGCATCACCGAGGCAAGTTTGAGGAACGAAAATTTTCATACCAAGTTGTTGAAATAAAACGAATTTTGTTCTTGGCCAGGAACTTTTGAAACAACCTAATATACTCATACATTCCTATATACAGGGTGATTCAGATGAATATAAAATTCGGGCTAAAATACCCAATTTGGCAACCCTCGAGATTCGAAAAAAATTTTGCGGCAAAATATTTCTCGCGACTAGATAACAACGATTTGCCTCTACAAAATTTTCGGAAAGTATAATTTTAAGAAGTTATAGTACCATGAATTTAGGCCTAGTAATCCCCTAAGGTTAAGGACCCCACGTTCATTCTAGTTGATTTCTGGCTATACGAGGCCTAGGCCAAAAGTGTCAAGCTATGGGCTATCTTCGGATCAAGACCTCTCAAACATATTTTACAGTTTATTTGGTTTACGTCTCTACACTTAGAAAAATTGAAAACAATTTTGGGACCTGAAAAATCTCGATTTTTACGATTTTTTGTTTTGTTTTTAATTCTAAAAATCGAAGAAAGAGGTTTGGACGGAGATTCTTTTTTTGTTCTCAAGGGGAG
>OZJO01016969.1:0-16890 GCA_900406225.1 Acrobeloides nanus | reverse complement strand
ATGCTTTTTCATCGATTGGTTAAATGAATATAAAAAAATTGTATTTTAAACGATAATTTTTTGTGCTAATTTAAGGGAGTATACCGTTAAGGATAAGGTATACCGTTAACTGAAAAATTTTTTCGTCAAAATTCTTTCAAATTTGTGTTATTCCGCCCAAGAACGGTTGTATGTAAATGTATCGAGAAAAATTTTTTTTCGGAGAATGACCCCCAAATGGCTCCCCCCTTTAATAATTTTCATTTGTTTCTTCAGCGAAATATTCTGCATTGGACTCTTATTGGACGCTTTTTGATTTTGCGCTTGTTTCCATTAGCTTTACTCATTATAGAAAGCTAAAAAGATTTGTGCCAATGGTAAGATGTGAAAAAGTTGCGAAACGATGTGAAGAAATTGAGAAAAGATGTGAAAATTTAATACAAGTTGTAAAAAATAGATCTTTTTACGCTATTTTTTACATTTTTTTAAGCAATATGTGAAAAAATTGGACATTCATTACAGGAACAAAATTCTGGAAAAATGGACGCTTTTTGAGCTCTGGTTTGATACAACTAACAATTTAAAAAAACTAAAACTTTCAAAAATTTTTCAGTTAATGGTATATCTTATTATTATCCCCCCTTAAATTAGCACAAAAAGATTTCGTTTAAAATACAATTTTTTTATATTCATTTAACCAATCGATGAAAAAGCCCCCCTCAAAAGTCCGTTACCACGCCCCTCGATCCTTTATCACGCCCCCTCCCCGAAAATCCGATAACACGCCCCACAAAATAGAGGGGCGTGGTATCGGATTTCCACTGTATACGTTGACCAAAATTCGCATATTTGAGTTCGCTGACAAGTTTGTCATTTTTTGTAACTTTGAGCATTACTACTGCTCCAGCGCTATCGGCACTAAATTTTTTCTTGCCAAGAAATGCTCTATATTCAAAAATTAGAGTGCTACTAAACCTTTGCCTAAAAATTTTCACACTAATATGACAATTTAAAATTTCCGGTGTACATAATATTCGACTCTAGAAAGCAATGAGGCGAGAACAACTCAAAAATCTTTGAAAAAGACTCGAAAATATTATAAGCACCAGTCAATTTTATATGGTCACATATTTTTATGCTTAAGAAATTAGTCGTTATTTTGCAAAAATTATTATGTCCTAAATGCATTTGTTCCTTTTGATTTTTGGATTATTCGAAGAATTTAGATGAAATCTTTTTATACTTTTCAAGTTATTTTCGGAAATTGTCTTAAAAGAAATTTTTTCAAAAGTTTTATGCTCGATTAAGCGTTCCTTCGGAAAACTGAAAGAAAAAGTTTTCCTACACCTATTAAAGTGTTTAGTACATGATGTGAGATTTTTTCTTGATTTTTTAGTTTTTGTTAAGCTTTTAAGTATAGGGATCAGGCCAGACTCCATGATTTAGGGATGAGGGGAAGTCAATAGCATGCGGAAGAGGGGGGTAGGCCAATAAGAAGGCAAAAATTTTGTGGGGGCGGGGGTCGAATTCAAACAATTTTAATAAGAGTGACCAATGGAAAAAATATAAAATGGACTAAAATTTTTCCAGGTATGAGGGAGAGTCGGACCATCGGATCAGACATCAAGGAGATATGGTCTTGAGGGAGGGGAATACCCCGTGTAAATACGGGTAGGGGACTTTTGCGCCCTCACATATGCGCAACATTTTTTCGAAAATTTTCACGTTCAAATTACCTAATTACCCTAAAAGTCGAAGAGCTTGGCCAAAAATTGAAATTTTTGACAAAAAAAAAAGTCGACAAATTTACGAAAAATTGAAAACTTTGATAAGAAATTAATTAAAAAATTGAAATATTTCGTTACAAGTTGCTACCAAAATTGCTTAAAATGGCATTTTTGTTATTAAAAAATCGACTTTTGAGCAAAAATAGCAATTTTGACGATTTTTGGTAAAAATTTTTTACAGGGTGAGCCAAAAAAAGTCGTACTTTTGCATTTTTTTGGCGAAAAATTTTCAAAAATCACCTATAAGAAGTATTTTCATGCGAGAAAGCGTGCAATCGATTTCTCGCATGAAAATACCCCTTATAGGTGATTTTTGAAAAGAATTTTTTGAAAAATTTTCACCTTAAAAACGTAAAAGTACGGGTTTTTGCTCACTCTGTATTGAAAAAATAGATATTTTTACAAATTTTTAAAAAACACCTTGATCCTCCAAGGGGGAAATTCCAATTTTCCAGGAACCTGTAGTTTAAAGAACCAGTCCAGTAATTTACAATCATATTTAAAAAATGATATATTAGGAAAGATCATGAAAAATGGAGCATTTTTTGTTTTTACGGCATGTTCTGAATCGTTGTAGTTTTCGAGATAATTGCNGCATCGATTTTTTAAATTTTCATACATGAACAGTGTAGCAATCGTTTATAGCTAAATAAGACGAACAAAATGACACCAAAATTATCCAATTTGAACATTGTTTTGGGTTATTGAAACGAAAACATGAATCAGAATTTTCGTTTCAATAACCCAAAATAATGTTCAAAATGGATAATTTTGGTGTCATTCTGTTCGTCTCATTTAGCTATAAAAATTGCTACAATGTTCATTTTATGAAAATTTAAAAAATTGATACAAAAATCGATTTTTCCGCAAAAAATTCGAAAAAGTTTGTTTATTACAACGAAGAGCTTGTACACAAATTCAAATTTCAAACATTATCTCGAAAACTACAACGATTCAGAACATGTCGTAGAAACAAAAAATGCTCCATTTTTCATGATCTTTCTGAATATATCATTTTTTCATACGATTGTAAATTACTGGACTGGTCCTTTAAGCAGTAGTTTTGGTGACGGAGGAGGGGGCTGAACCTCGAAAAATAAAAAAATCATAAGGGGATCATGTTTAAAAATTTTTTTCACGCCTACGTCGTCACAGGGGCTAAAGCCTACGTCGCTAAACCTAAGGAGAGTGATCTTCCCTAGCTACGCCACTGAATCGGCGTGTTTTTTTGTTAAAGAGAGAGGGCCGAATGAGGCGAGTTATCGCAAAAAAATTTTTTCGACAAACGTAAAAAATGTTCGAAAGGATGAAAAAAATACTGTTTTCGAGCAAAATCGAAAAACATTTTTAGGTGTTTTTTGGCCTTTTTTACATAAAAAAAAAGCTAGAAAAAGACCAAAAAACACCTAAAAATAGCCAAAAAAAACACCCAAAAAAATTTTTTCGATTTTTCCTCGAAAATACTATTTTTTTCATTGTTTCGAACATTTTTTACGTTTGTCGAAAAAAATTTTGCGATAACTCGCAAAAATCAGCATTCCCCTTTTAAAATTTTGAACTTCTATCCTGGCGGGAGAATATGAAAATTCATGAAAAATGGAACTTTTTTTGCTCCCTTTTCAAGCTCCATTTTGCGCCAATTGCCACTGACAAGCTTGCTCCACCATTTTTAGCAAGCCAGGTAAAATCAACTATTTTTTATAGGAAATGCGCATGCGACAATTATTACGCATCGCTGGATGGCACTTGGCATTATATTGCTTTGTAATTTTTTACATTTTGGCCGGTGCCTATATATTTCACATCTTGGAAGGAGAATTCGAAAATGAACGGCATTTTGAAAACAAAAAAGCTATTCGCTTGTTAAAAATGGAGGTTTTTGAAAGGATAAGCAACTCGACAGATGCAAGTTTTCGCTTTGATAAAAAAAGAATTCAAAAATTTTAGCCCAAAGATGTAGAAGAGTGCCTTAAAAATTTTATGCAAAACATTTCAGCCCTACACATATCTATAGATAATTACTTGTGGTTTGAAAAGACTCAAAGTGCTCCAAAAAGATGGACATATCCCTCAAGTGTTCTTTTTGCTTTTACTATTTTGACTACTATTGGTAGGTTGTTATAAGTTACTTTAAAGGACCAGTTCAGTAGGAAAAAAGTTGCCAACTTTTGTTGATATTCGGAAAGTTCATGAAAAATGGAGCATTTTTTGTTTTTACTGCATCTTCTGAAAATGGTTGCATGACCCTGAAAAACCCATTGATCTCCACACATTGAAAGGTGGAAAATTTTCAATTTTTCAAGAAATACATGGGATTTATGTGCAAAAATTCCAAAAAAAGTTTGTTTATTGCAACGAAAACATGCACACAAAATTCAAAAATTGCCAAATTTAAACGCTAATATCTTGAAGCAGGGTTAGCGATTCCGAATTTACTGTAGAAATAAAAAATGCTCCAAATTTCATGAACTTTCAGATGACTTTAATTTTTTCTAGCAGATGCCCTTTAACACGGGAAAACTCCCTCAAATTTCTGATTATTCTATTATTTTAAGCTATTCTGAGCAACATTCAAAAAAATTTTTTTTAAGTTGTTATTTATAAAAAGAAAAAAATCATGTTAAATTATAAGCAAAATTAAAAATCACTATTTTTATCTTGAACTTGCTCAGTGGTAGTGCTTCAAGTTTCGAGTCTAAAGGTCTTGAGTTCGAATTCCACCTGAGTCGATTTTATTTTGCCTACGAAAAAAAGTTGGTATATTCCATGTTAGACAACTTTTTTTCAAAAAAATTTTTGTGAATGTTGCTCAGAATAGCTTAAAATAACAGAATATACCGAAAATTTAGAGGAGTATTCCCGTGTTAAACAAAATTTCTAGGTTATGGAAACGTCGTGCCAACAACCCAAGTTGGTCAAATTTTCACAATGGTTTATGGCGCTTTCGGTATTCCCTTATTTCTTATCACCATTGCCGATGTTGGGCGCTTTTTCAAAACCGGAATTATGATCATAATTCAAGCGATTTATAAAAAGGAGCTCAAAAAACCGGGTGAACGAAAGTTATTAAGAGAAATTGGTGAAGTACGGATTTGTTTAAAAATCGATTTTTTCAGCAAAGAAATTTAGGTGATTTTGGTGGCAATGTTATTTCTTGCGTTTATTGCGGCTGGGTCTGCAGTGTTGCCATTATGGGAACACCATATGACTTATTTTGATAGTGTCTATTTTTCGTATATGAGCTTGACAACGATTGGTCTGGGGGATATTGTACCAAGGTATATGATTAAAGAATCAATCCACTCGGAAAAAACTCTATGTAAAAATTATATTTTCGAAAAATTCATGAAAAATGGAGCATTTTTTGTTTTTACGGCATGCTCTGAATCGTTGTAGTTTTTGAGATAATTGCGTTTGAAATTTGAATTTGCGTTCATGTTTTCGTTGTAATACACAAACTTTTTGAATTTTTTGCGGAAAAATCGATCTTTGCATGAATTTTTTAAACTTTTATAAAATGGAGATTGTAGCAATTTTTATAGCTAAATGAGTATTACAACGAAAACATGAACGCAAATTTCAAACACAATTATCTCAAAAACTACAACAATTCAGAGCATGCCGTAAGAACAAAAAATTCTCCATTTTTTATGAATTTTTCGAAAAGAATTTTTACATAGAGTTTTTTCCGTGGGGACTGGGCCTTTAAAATTAAGCCGACACTAAAAAATACTTCCCATAGTCAAGTGGTTAAGCCAAACGCATACAATAAAGGGACGAGTTCGATCCCCGGAGATCAAAATTTTGATTTTCAACGTATAAACAAAGTTTGTAACATTTTAGGCGTATGGATTTTCTTCTACCCACATTGATCTATATAACCATAGGGCTATGGCTAACCACGGCTTTGGTCGAACAGCTAGCAGATGTGTTCAGACTAGTACATTTTGCTGGCCGGCATGTTAACAATGTTAAAGGGGTAAGGTCAATATCAAAAGAGCATTCCTCTCTCTCCAAAAAACCGATAAGGGCATGTTATGGGTCAAAAATAAAAATAAATGTCGCCAATCGACTCAGCTCGCCAAGAGCTTCATAACGAGTACCATATGATGGGGGTTTGGGGTTTTCCCATGGCCGAGTGGCTAACGTGCTCGGCTTTCACTATTAGGGTGCCGGCTCGATCCCGCGCCCCAAAGTCATTTTTTATTTTGTTGTCAAAATTCATGAAAATTTTTGCATATCCACATTTTTATGCGGGGAACACGATAAAGCCATTATTTTTTCATGAAAACTTTTTGAAATTTGGAAAAAAAGTTTTAGATTTTTCGATTTTTTAAAAAAGTTTTCATGGAAAAATAGCGCCATCGTGTTCTAAAATTCAATGCAAAAATCGATTTTTCGGCAACAAATTCAAAAAAGTTTGTGTATTACAACGAAAACATGAACGCAAACTCAAATTTCAAACGCAATTACCTCCAAAACTACAACGATTCAGAACATGCTGTAAAAACAAAAAATGCTTCATTTTTCATGAATTCTCCGAAATATATATTTTCATGCCATCTCCTCCATTCTTGAACCTTGATTTCATCTTTGTTTTAGATCACCGTATGGCTAGGTGGAAGACGCTTATCCATGGGTTCATTGATACAAACAGTTTGTAGACGAGTAGGCATGTCCGACAATATCATAAGTAACCAATAAAAATTCATTTTTGACACTCAACAATCATTTTAGCCTCTATAAACTGGGACAAAACCCTAGAATCTGCATTGAATGGAGAGCCTCTGCCCTCAGTCCCCATATTCCCCTGGCATTTTGCCGATTTCATTGAAAAAGACCCACCTTTGATCGACCTCAGCATGGATTTCGACCTCGACAGTCCTTATTATTACAATGTTCCTGCTATATGTAACAGTCCGTTGCATAATGGTATGAGGAAAAAGTTTTTAATCGAAAATGGCATCACGCCCAAAGATACGCCTAGAGAAAAGGTGGATACAAATTACAATGTGACCAAGAGGACGTTGGATACGAAAAGGGCATCGGATGCGAAAAGAACCTCGGATATGGATGAGAAACAAGAGATGAATCATAGTCATTGCAGGCATGTACACAAAGAAGAAGAGGTTGAGAGTAAGCCGATATTGAAAGAGGATAGCTGGGAGAGCTGGAAAAATATGGATGATGAATAAAACGCATAGGTGGATGGAGGAGTGGAAAATTTTGCCCCAAAAACTGAGGGAGTTTTGGAGGGGGAGGGAGATCAAATTTTCGGTCAAAAATACGATTTTGTCTAAAAATTGCCATTTTTCGCCAAAAAATTAATTTTTTTAATATCAAAATGAACTAAAATAACAACCCTCCGTACTTGAAATTTTTTTCCAAAAATGCTCATTTTTCAAAAATCAACTACAGACCCCCTCCCGTTACTTGTTATCAGGCTATGTTACGAGGGGGGGGGGTCGGCTCTTAAGTACTTCGAAATGACCCCTTCTCCCCCATACCAAAATACTTCACATGCGGTCGTTTGCATGTTATTAAAGCCCAAATGTGATATTAGAAGATGTACTTATTTTACCTCTAATTTATTGTACAAGATTTTTTGTAAATAAAAATTTCCTTTATATGGCATTTCATGCCAAGTTGAAAAAAAAACATATCACCCATAGTGCAGTGGCAAGATTCTCATTTTATAGTCTGTTCTCGCGCCAGGCTGAAATTTTTTGATAGCCCGTAGCGCAGTGGATAAAGAAGCTAAAAGTTTGACCCTAGTGGGATCAAACTTGGAAAAACGGTAGTACCATAGCGCAGTGGATAAAGAAACGATAATAGTAATCATCAAAGTTTGACCCTAGCGGGGATCACATTTTCTTTAACTTTTTTTGAATCGAGCAAAAAATTTTGACCCTGATGGAATCAGGTCCATTTGAGTGTAAAATGAGACGTTTGCCACTGCACCATGGATGAAAATCTTTCCATACTAGTGGAAAATGTCCCACCAANAATCGAGCAAAAAATTTTGACCCTGATGGAATCAGGTCCATTTGAGTGTAAAATGAGACGTTTGCCACTGCACCATGGATGAAAATCTTTCCATACTAGTGGAAAATGTCCTATAACACATCAAAAATTCACCATTCTAAAGTTTATTCAATATTTCTATAGCATCATAAGAAGGTGTTGGTGGGGTACTTCTTGCCCTATTCTTTACATATCTATACGATTGGAAGACAACTATCCAAAATCCAATCGGCAACAGGCTCGAGAGCAATAACCCGATTACTGACATACAAAAAATATTTATGGTGGTAGCCATACAAGCTATTTTGGCCGCTAAAATGTATGATTTATATTTATGGTGTCACGAGAAAAGAGTTCAGCACTAATGGCGCAGGAAAAAGTAGTAAAAAATGTCTCAAAAAAAGGGCATTTTTGGCCCAAAAAATCGCATTTTTGACCCCAAAAAAGCCATTTTTTGAAGATTTTTTTGGTGAAAAAGCTATTTTTATGGAAAAATAGAAATTTCAATTTTTGGAAGGTCAATTTTTTCAAAAATTCAAGCTTACTAAATTCATCAATGTCTTCATCTTTATTTTTAAACAATTTGAGGCCATTGAAGCCATCATCAATGTTAAAATCATCTTCGATGTTTTTGAAAGCTATGTCTTGTTGTAATAGACTATGAGCAAATAAGATAATTGACATTAAGAGTATGAATGTGATGCCAATGCCCTAAATTATCATAAGGTGTAGAAAGGAGAAGATTTTCAACATACCGTCATGACTAGATAAGGAAGGAAAGCCCATGACTTCATAGCCATTTCTCCATATATCACCAAAACACATTTCACAATACCAAAAGTTATGATAAAGCCGATGAAAATCGTATAAAAGATGTTGTGTGATGTAGTACCGTATAATGTCATCAAGAAGTTGTATAGATAAACAACTATGTTTATCATCATTGCAACATTAGCTATGGTCTAAAATGTGTAAAAATTTTTGTGAAAATCAAATTTTTGGTGAAAAATCGAATTTTTGAAGCAAAATCGATTTTTTGAAAAAAAATCGAATTTTTGGTGAAAAATAGATTTTTTGCGAAAATCGAATTTTTTTTAAATCGAAAATTTTGACTTTTGGACCACGATAAGTGAATCCAACAAAGTGAACTAGCTCCCACACACCTGTCCAAACTTGGCCAAAAATGGGGTCAAGCGAAATTCGGGTTGAAATCAACTTATTTTGATTTCTGAAGCATTTATAAACATAAATTTGTACATTTTGAACACGCCCCAGTCGAATCCGACAACTTTTGATTCAATTTAAAAAATCGAAAAAATTTTTTTGAGCAAAAACTTTTTGCTGGAGCTGGGAGTCAAACCAGGCCCCATTGTGGTGCAAAGGACGATTTTATAGAGTTTTTGCTGAGATATGCCGATTTTGCGGCATACCTCGAAAAATGACAAAATGCGAAAAAAAATTCTAAGTCTTGAAAATTCGAAAATTTAATGCCTGCTGTGGAATGCAAAGATTCCTTTTGTAACATGATATTAGCAACCAAAAAACACGTTTTTATAGGTTTTCAGCAGTGACCCCATTTTTTTCCAACTTTGGACAGGTGTGCCAGATGAGTCTGAATCCCCTCACAAAAAAGACCCCCGGAAAAGTTTGGCTCCAAAACCCCCGTTTCTCTATGCAGAGAATCCAATGGAACAGATCTCGAGCCGCAAAAATGTCAAATAATAGTGGTTCTTTAAGAAATTACCGGTGAAACTATGGAAGTATAACTTTTCGTACAATTGTGGTTCGTACGGACTTTTCGTACAATTGTTCTGTACAATTATTTTTCGTACGATCTTTTCGTACGGTACTTTTCGTACAATTATTTTTCGTACGATCTTTTCGTACGGTACTTTTCGTACAATTATTTTTCGTACGAACTTTTCGTACAGGTACTTTTCGTACGGGTACTCTTCGTAGCAGGGGTCGAAAAAGGGGCCTAGGCCCCGGGACTAGCCCCCGAAAGCCTCGGGGCCGGTGACTTTAACGAAAAATAATTGTACGAAAAGTACCCGTACGAAAAGTCCGTACGAAAAATATTTGTACGATAAGTTATACTGCCAAACTATGTACTAAAAAAGGTTAATGAAGTTTTAACGCATTTTTTATTTGAAAAATCTGAAAAATGTAAATTTTTTCTTAATGATCCCCCTTATGATTTTGCCAAATTTGTTGAAAAATATCTTTTTCTAATAAAAATTATGAATTCCTACACGAATCGATGAACTGTAACAACATTCATTCGAAATTGAAGAAATAGGCGCATGAATAGACCGCATTTTACCAAATAAAGAACGAATTTATATTAACAAATATTAAAAGGAAAGATGAATTCAAGTCTCAAAGACCTCCGTGGCCTCCATTTTTCGAAGAGTAAATAATAGAAAAAGCTGGAGCTCCGCCAACTCATCCAACTTGGGTCAATTTTCCTACGATATTTACTTAATTTTTTCAGTCGCTCTTGGAATTTTATTAGAAATCTTATTAATATATTACAATTATCGATTAGAATAAGAGAACCTTAAGATTTCGCTTGCTTAACTGAATAAGCACCAGGATAGGCATGTCCGTATACTTGACCATGGGTTTAACTATGTTTGGCTTCATGAGAACCAGGATAGACTTGTCCATATACTTGACCATATGTTTGGCCATAAACCTCTTTATAAACAACAGGTTTTTCAACAACAACGACTTTTTTCTCTTCGTACACGTTGTCATAGACTTTCTGATAATGGTGTTTGCAAGTAACACATTCAAAACGACACCACCATGCATAATAAGAGCCTTTGTTACAGACCTTTTGACAACATTCCAGCTCTGGACAACCATGCTCACGACAATCTGGAAATAAAAAAGGGTATTGGCTTCAGGTCCGTACGAGCATTGAGGACCGGGGCTCCCACAAACTCGGCCGAAGGCTGAAAAAAACAAGGTCCCTCCTTATGTTTTTGCCCGAAAATTTTTAAAGGGGGGGGGGGGTAAACTTTGCAGCAGCACTTCCGAAAAAAATTTTTTGTGAACTTTTGCAAAAATGACTTTTCTAGGGGTAATTTTATGCGAAAAATCGATTGCGCGCATCCTCGAAGCTTGAAAATGCTTCCTTGACCCTGATTCAGGGAAATAAGAGTGTGTATTTTCATATTTTCGCTTCAATACACACTCTTATTTCCCTGAATCAGGGTCAAGGAAGCATTTTCATGCTTCGAGGATGCGCGCAATCGATTTTTCGCATTTTTTTACCCCTAGAAAAGTAATTTTTGCAAAAATTCAAAAAAAATTTTTTTGGGAGTGCTGCTGCAAAGTTTACCCCTCCCTCTTTAAAAAATCCTAATGGTCCCCCATTACGATTTTTCATCAAAATTTTCTATTTTTTCAACAAAAGTGTCCAAAATCTGTTATTTTTTCATCAAAAATTTACATTTTCTGAGCACTTTCATCTTAAAAATGAGTATTTCTCAAAAAAATTTTCGCCTGTGGCATTGCTTTTTTCTTTATTATTTTTTTGGCACTAGGTCCCTCGTTACGACGCGAATTCACGACCATTCGTTACGGGCCCTTCGTTACAGAACCCGATTAATTTTAACTTTAAAAATTCAATTTTTTCATAAAAAATTGAAAAAAGTTGTTTATGATTTCCCCCTCCCCCATTTTTAAAATCCTGGCACGCCCCTGGCAGACTGTAACAAGCGGATTCTGTAACAAGAGGCCGTAACGAGTGGCCGTGATGAGTGTACTTGGTAACGAGAGCCCGTAACGAGGGGCCTAGTGCCATTTTTTTTTTTAGCGAAAATGGGTAAAAAAAGCGTAAAAACATTAGACCTTTAGTGAGAAGGTACCTATTAAAATACGCTCTTTAGCTAACGTGTACAAAATGAAGCATAAAAACGATTTCTTGATACAGAAAATGACACTTTTCACTTTTTCTTTAAAAATAACCAGTTTCGCTATAAAACCAATTTTTCCCTGAATCGGGTTCAGGGAAGTATTTTCATGCTCTGGGAATACGCGCAATCGATTCCCCGCATAAAATTACCTCTAGAGGGTTCAAAAAAAAATTCCGTTCCCAAAAAATAAAAAAGTCATCTTTTTCGCCCACCCTGTACGTATTTTTTGACCAGCCTTTTGACAACCAAAAAATTTTGAGCAGAAATCAATTTGGTTAATCTACCTTTTTCTTTAGTTGTGGTCGTGACAACTGTAGTTGTTGTAATTGCCCCAGTTGTTGTCGTGACACTAGTCGATGTTGTAGCCATACAAGCATCTACTTTACCAAAATATAAAATAATCAAAGACACATAGAAAAATCTAGCCATCAGTAAAAAATATGATGATATAAAAGTGAAATTTCACTGATCGAATATAAAACAGAATTGAAATTGATCTGCAAGAATCATATCTATCCACAATAAGCGTATGGATAAACGTGCGTAGCAGGAAAGCAATAAAATCGCAATGATGACCGAATTATTTCTCTGAAAGCAAAAGAAAAACCCATGTTCACAAATTCACATTCACTATACAAACTTTTTATTCCTTCGCTGCTCCTTATAAGCAGCAAAAAATTTGGAAAACTCTTTCTAATAAAAAATTAATTCTTAACAAATGAATTTTGTGAACAAAACTTTTTAAAATTTCAAGTCGTGACCTTAATCATGGCGGATCTTTCTTTATTACTTTTTACGACTGGTAAAGTCCGCTTTGCTCCGGATATTTATTGGTTCTATAGAAAAAAAATGTACGAGGAAAGTTGTATGCAAATTTCAAAATGCGGTGACTTACAACAAATTGCGTTGATTTGCACGGGCCTTTAAAGGGGGAGTTCAAACCATGGTCAGGTAGAAATTTTTTTAAATTTAAAAAAATGACATTTCTAGGGTAAATTTTATGCGAAAAATCGATTGGAATAGGTTTCGAAGCGTGAAAATGCTTCCTTGATCCTGGTTCAGGAAATGGAGGTCGTGTATTGAAGCGAAAATCAAAAAATTTGGATTTCTAAACAAAAAAAGACCCCTCCGAGGTAATTTTATGCGAGGAATCGATTGCGAATAATTCTGGATCACGAATACGTTTTCTCGACCTTGATTTAGGGAAGAATTCGACGTATTGAACAGATCTAAAAGACAGTCATTTATTATTGAAGCAAAATCGAATAGATAATCATAATTATTCATCTACAGTCTTCCTCGTCACTTTCAAAAGGATTAGCAAGGAAGTCCAACAATTCTTCTAATGAATCAATAACATCAGCTATACCATCGTCTAAATCTTCGGTTGATAGTGGTAAGCCAACTTGGCTCTAGGAAGATTGCCAACAGAAAATTGCCAACGAAAAAGCAGAAAATTGCCAACAACTATAAAACGCAACAAAAGTTGCCTGAATTTCACTAAAATCTCGATATTGAAACGATTTGGACAATATAAAATTTAAATAATATTATTTTTCTTATGTTTTTTCGTTGGCAATTTTCTGTTGGCAATCTTCCTAGAGCCGCCAACTCTATGTTATCGTTTTCGTTCAATAGTATTTCCTTGCAATTTCTACAAAGAATAGGTTCAACCATGACTGTTTTTATGTGTGAAATAATTGTCTTTTATATTTTCGCTTCAATATGACAAATTCTCCCCTGAATCAAGGTCAAGAAAACGTATTCATCATACATGCACAAGGTCTTAGGAGTGGTTGCTTCGATGCGCTATGATTCTGGGCCTTCACCCAAAAATCTGGTTTAAAATTATGAAAAATCTAACAAAAAGCTATAAATTTAGCAATAAAATGGTATTTTGATTATAAAGCAAAACAATTGGCATGAAGTATGTTAAAAAGATTCAGAACGACATAGAGCATATGTAAAGGTTCATAGCGCATCAAGTGAGCTCATCGCCTGATGCGCTATGAATCTTTAAATTTCCGGTCGATGCGCGATACATGGCTTAAGAGTCTCCCTTCCCTTGTACATCACGTCTGTTTCAAGCGGCAATAAGTCTGTGCCAGCTTTTGTTTTTCGATCATTTTTGATACTCGGGGGTTTTCGGCTATGGGGAACTCGAATCCGATGGAATTATCAAGTTTTGACTTAATGGGGTGCCCAATCCGCCGTTATTTTTTGTTCTAGACCTCGGGGTTATGATCACAAATGGATTACAAAGGTCTGTTCTTTGAAATCCCTTTTTGACCATAACCCCGAGGTCTAGAACAAAAAATAACAGCATATTCGTGTTCAGCGCCTAGAAAAACCCAGGGACGTCGAAAATTTCGTAAAAAACCGAGTTTTATAGCGAAATATCAACATTTTAAACCTAGGGTACATCTTTGAGACCCCAATTTTTTGAAAAAGTTTTGATATTGACACGAAAACATGAGTTTCGCTCAAAAGACCGATTGGATCGTATTCAGCATACAATGAGTCCGAGACCCGGGACTTCAAATGGGTCCGGGGTTCCGGACTCTGGCTAGCATCCAGTAAAGCGTTTCGCGACACCCTTACTTTTTTATAAATCCGAGCGTATGCTGTTTAAAATCTTGTATTTTCTAAAACGCAGATATTTGTAGTTTTTTGTCTGGCATTTTGTTCTAAAAATGCGCGGGCGCAGCGATGCGCAGTTGCAAAAGTTTTTAGTCCTTATCTGAAATTGCTTTTTTCCGACAATCTTATTTTTTTAAGAATTGTTTTCATTTGATTTTTTAACGTATTTTCGCTTTTTTGAAGTCTTTTCAATTCTGTTCTACTTTACTTGTTTTTATAACAAAACCCACTAAAACTTGAAAATTTGTAGGAAAATGGCTACTCCTCCAATTTTGTTTTCTTATAAAAACGACTATAAGTCTTTGCCTATTATAACACCTGAAGCTTCGGAAACGATTCAAGAAGTAACTGAGGTTGAGAAATCTGAAAACGTGCCAGAAGATCCAACTGGTACGTAAAAAAGGGTATAGACGAGAATGAGATGGAGCGATCGTTAAAATAACACATGAACGAGACGACCATTGCGCTTGTAATTCCCTTCATCGTCCCGTTATTGTGTATACCCAAACAATTGTTTGTTTGAAAGCTAGGTTGTCAAAATGGGATTTTATGATTTTTTTAAATACCTTAAAAATAGTAACATTTGGTGTAGGGATATTATTTCTTCCCATTCAACTTTTTTACCTAAAACGTTAAATCCTTTTTGTAGCTAATGTATTAGAAGAATCATGTCTTGACGATTCGCGTCCTTTAAAATTGGCTTGGCCTACAAGTAAGCACACTCCTTTTGGGACAAAACTCAACTTCAGCTTGGAAAATGATACACCTGTTCCTGAACAAGGTAGAATATTTTTCGTGATATTTTTCTAATATTTTTTTAGAAGATGCAATATTTGACGCTCATTTGAATGCTTTTCAATTACCCGGAACTTCTACGGCGGCCTCGAAAAAGGATGAGTAAGAGCAATTTTTTCTTTTTTTAAATTTCCTATTTTAAAAATTTGCGATTTTTTATAATTTCTTAAGTGCCTTGAAAAAACCTTTGCGTTCGAATTCTCACAATTCTAGTATCCGGTGCGTTTGCGGAACGAAATACACGTGTTTAGTACATCTCAAGGTTCCTAGTATTAATGCTTCTCAATCGAATTTGTGAGTCTGGTTTTTGTTTCAATACACTTGTATTTTACTAGCATTTTGAAATTGCAGACTTATTTTTGAAAAAATAACTCTGCAATTGTAACTAAAAATATTGTTGACGTGTTTTTTAATTAGGAAATTGCTTTCTTATCCATTTTGAGTCCACAAATTCGATTTTTGAGCTCAAAGTTCGTAAGGAGGGACCATTAGAAAAAAACTTTCATTTTTTGGATTACGAGAACCCCTCCTCACTCTGGAGTACGCCACTAATTTTGTCTCGATTATTCATAGAATTTTAAGCTCAAAGTTCAATTTTCCATAGATTTTTGAGACAAAATCTTGCCCAATCGAGACGTCACTGTTTCCACATAATTTTGAGTTCAAAAACGATTTTTCACCTGTTTTTGAAACTTATTTTTTATCCCTATATTTTAGGTCAGCTGATGATTTACCGATCACGTCACATGACGAAACATTGATTGAAACTCCACCGCTTGATAGTAATTCGATTTCAATGCACTTCTCTCATGAAATGAAAACTATGCTATGTGCTATTTTTGGTCAGTTTTTGTAATTTTTAAGCAAAAAATGTGACCACAATTTTTAGGCGAGCCGGAAACCGAGACGGATCTTGCTGAATCGAGCGAAGTGGAAGTCCCTATTTGGATATGCCAACAACTGTACAATGCTTGGAAAAAACAGCCAGTGATGGAAAACCCTATGGATATTATTACGAAACAAGACGAGGCCCTTGGATTGCAAGACGAAGAAATTGCAAGGCTGCTTTGCAAGGAGTTAAATGGCTTTGAAGTGGGCTATGGCCAACCGCCGTTAGCTTTCGCACAGAATAATATGGCCTCCCATTTGACACTGCAATTGCTGCACGAGAAATACGACAAGTACTTCAATCCGAATATTGTGGAAGATATTTATAGGGAATGCAAGTATGCGAATTTTGAGCTGTAGGATATTTCACAAAATTTCGAAAAGTTTCGAAAGATATGTTTTGAAAGGTAACTTTCGAAAAATTTTTGCTCTTAAAATCTGATTTTTTATGTCTGAATTGCTGTTTTTGAGGAAAGAAATTTGGAAGCCCTGCTTAAAATTGATATTGGGCCAAGTTTTGATCCCAAAAATTCATATTTGACCAATTTTTGAGTCCAAAGTAGTGGTGTTCAAACGATAAAGATAAAATTTGATATAAACGATAAATAAAGCAAAAAGTAAAGTTTATCGCAATTTGAATGATAAAGCGATAAAGAAAATAAAAAATTTTGTGATAAATATTATATTCGATAAACTTTATCACAAAATAAATGATAATGATTATCGGCGATAATTTTTACTTTACTTTTTTATTTTTATTGTTTTTTATTTTTACTTTTTTTTACTAGTTTAATCGATGAGTAAAGTTTACTTGCTGAAAAATTCAAAAAAAATTTTTTAAAATTCGAAAA
>OZJO01016966.1:0-13685 GCA_900406225.1 Acrobeloides nanus | reverse complement strand
AAATTTAAAAATGTGTAACATCTTTTAAACTATAAGGGCCTATCTATACTACAGTCACGAGCTCTGCGATTTACCCTTTCCGGAATAAGAAAGTTGTCGCAAGCTAACAAAATTAGTAGAATCCACCTAGAAACCTCCAAAAATTTGGCTTGCGACAACTTTTGACTCCGATAAGGGGTCAATCGCCGGCTATCGGGGCTCTCGCGACGTGAAGTATAAATAGCCCTTAACAAAAACATATCTTATGAGCATTCTTCATTGAACACATCAAGGTACTGTTCGGATTGACAAGCCTTCTTTCCACCCTTTAGGCGAACGCATTCTCCGGGAACTTCTACAACCTAAAAATAATGTTGTAACATCAGTTTCTGTGCTTAACTGTTATTAATAGATACCCTTACAATATTTTTTTAAAAGGAATATAACTTATTATGTTTCATGACTATACCAAATGCTTTTGCAGCCATTCTCAAAACATAATATACAAACTTGTTGCTAATCTGAGATGACTCATCAGACTGGTCTGGCTGAACAGACATGTCAATGTGGGTAAGATAAATAAACCGCAATTGCTGAACAGATTTGGTAGGCTAGAATCTGTTTAGTCAGTTCAGTCTTACATCTCACTAGGCTGAACTAGCTGGACAGACTCGCTAATCTGAACAGAGTAAATAAACATCCGACCGAATAGGCTCAACAACTAACAGGATGAAAGTCAGGTATCGCAAAAATTGAAAAAAAACACCTATAACCAAAAAATACTTTCTGCACACCTACGAATTCTCAGCAATAAAAAAAACCGGTACTATACTAGAACAGGTGGCCCAAATGGCGGAGTTCTGAATCCAAAATTTTTCTCTAAAAACAAGTCTTTTAGGGGGTATTTTTATGTGGGACATCGATTGCGAGCATTGCCGAAGTGTGCAAACGAGTTCTTTACGTTGAAAATTCATCTTTTCACTTTCATTCATCGATTCTTTATCTCTTTTCATTCACTTTTGACCAAAGATGTCGATAAATAGCCATTCGATTACCGCAGTTGTTACAAAATTGAGAGCCGTGAAGTAGTCCCATTGTAATCAGCCAGTCATCGAATTCGTCATTCGTTAGCTGCAGCTTTGTGAAGAGATTCATCTCTCTTCGATGTTCATCTCTCTAAGTTCGTCAATTGGATTATTCATTTTCTTAAAAAATGAAGATTTTTTGAAAAAAATCGAAAAAAGTCAAAAGAGAATGAAAAGAAATAAAGAATTGATGAACGAAAGGGAAAAGATGAATTTTCAACGTAAAGAACTCGTTTTCATACTTCGACAATGCTCGCAATCGATTTTCCGCATAAAAATACCCCTAGAAGGCTTGATTTTAGAAAAAATTTTCGGATTCAGAACCCCGCCATTTGGGTCCCCTGTTCTAGTATAGTACCAAAAAACCGTATGTCTCCATGATTTTGAACAAAAAAATTACAAAAGGCATCCCTACACAGTCACACATACATGTAACAAAAATGTATAATAGGAGATAATAATTTTTTTAACTACTAAATTTTACCGTTTCGACTTTAATGATGCACTCATCATTTTTGTTATCGGCAAGAGAGAATTCCATAGTCGAAGTTGTTCCAACAATTAGAAAAACTAACAAGAAATATTTTAGCGGCATGTTTGAACTATAATATTAAAAAAGAATTAACGTTTTTTAATGGCAAAGGTTTTTATAAGACTGATTATAATTTTAAGTATTTCTTAAAACTTGTATAAAAACAATCTTTTGTAAAAAAATTTCTTTAAGTTCTGGTTTTATTGCTGGATTAACAAATAACAAGACAAATTCTATTCAAACGAGGAAGTGATTTGTATTTATTAGGTCTAGAAATAAGTCCTGTCCACAGGGTTTTATTTCATCTCCTTTTGAGGATAACTTTTTAGGAATAAATCAACATGTAATGGTTATGGGCTCATTGAAAAGCTGAAATCACTAGGACGAAATAAAACCCTGTGGACAGGACTTATTTCTAGACCTAATAAATCAAAATCACTTCCTCGTTAGGTAAACTTGTTGACAAAATCTTTTTTTAAATCAGGAAATGAGGATTTATAGTTTTAATAGTACGATCAAAAATCCTACAAGTCTTTTTTGGGAAAACTCATAACCAAGCCGTGCTTCTCTAGTTTTTATGAACAACACGGTGGTCCAAAGTGTGTCCAAAAATGGGGTCACACATGAAAACATTAGGGTCGCCACAAGTACGGCACAAGCTATCGTACGAAAGTACGACGGTCCCACAAGCTATCGTACGAAGTCATCGTACGATCGTAAAATTAACGTAAAAGTACGACGAAATCGCCACAAGCTGTCGTACGATCGTACGACGCAGTATGATGGCATCGTACGAAATTCGTACGATAGCTTGTGGCCATTTCGTCTGTTGTACGAGTGTATTTTACACTCGTACGATGACTTCATACGATAGCTTGTGCCGTTGCTTGTGGTGATACGATAGCTTGTGGCGACCCTAACGTTTTAGAAAATTTTCGATCGATCTAATGCCTGGAACTCTCAAAACTTGGGTAAACTTATCCGGCAGCGTATGTTAAAATTATAAATCCTCCCTATTTTTCGTACATAATGTGTTTATGAATATCATCAAAGTTTGGCCCCTGTTGGGCCCCCACCGGCCCCGCGGCCCCATTTTCGGACCCTGACCCGGAGCATGCCCCCAAACCTGAAATTTTGTAGGAAAAAGAAAATTCTAGTGGAAAAAAATTAAAATTTTTGAAAAATTTGTTAAGAAAAATGAGGTTTTTCACATTAGGCCCCCTAATTCTTTTCTGAATATGGCCCCGTCCTACGGGGCTTAGTGACACCTAGACACGCCACTGGGGGAGGGGAACAGTGATNGGGGGGGGGGGGGGGGGGTAAAAAAATAAAATAACATGGGATGTTTTCAACAAAAGTTTGGACGCATCACATGTTATTTTTACGGTTGTTTATGTTTACTCCTTTTTTACAACCTTACCAAAAACTTACTCTAATAAGGAAAATAAATTTATTATTATTTTGATCATTAAACGATGAAATTCTACTACTATAAACATGGAATGTCTGTATGTATAAATGTGTAATGTGTGCGGGTCAGGGTCCGAAAATGAGGCTGGTGGGGCCCAACAGGGGCCAAACTTTTCTCTAAGAGGTTAAAAGCTAGAAGCCTAATTTCTTTTCTAAAATGTTGATGGGATCTCAATCTAATAAACCCGCATCAAGGCCCCAGGGCTTCATTTGAAAAATTTTTTCTAGAAGCGTTGGGGGCCCAAAAATTGGTACTTTTTCAAAAAATGCATGATTTTTAGGCTTCTAACGATTCTAGAAAAAATTTTTTCAAATGAATCCCTGGGGCCTTGATGCGGATTTATTAGATTGAGGTCCTATCAGCATTTTAGAAAAGAAATTAGGCTTCTAGCTTTTAACCTCTTAGAGAAAAACTCGGCCCCCTGTTGGGCCCCGCGGCCCCATTTTCGGAGCCTGCTCCGGGTACGAGCCTGCAGTAGGGGCTGCGTGAATTTTTATCTTTTAAGCCATTATTTTTTGCAATTTAAAATCCCACATAAACGTCTAGACTGTTAAACATAAATGTACGCATACAGATTTTAGTGATTGTAAAATAAGTTTATTTCTTTGAAAATTAGACTTATTTCGTAACTTTATGTTTTCGACCTTGTTTATGAGTTTCTCCTTACAATACCATAAAAACAATACCTATTAAACCATAAAATACCATACAAACCATTTACGAGTGAGTTTATTGCTATTATCTCTTCCTTGTTTTATTCAACAAACTTGACCTACAATATTTGGTTATAACTCCAGGTTTTGAACATTTAAACGGATACTATTTAATCAGGAAGATTTACGAATGAGTTTATTGTTATTAATTTATCTCCTCCTTGTTTTATTCAACACACTTGACCTACAATATTTGATTATAACTCCAGGTTTTGAAAATTTAAACTGATACTATTTAATCAGGAAGATTACTCCAATAGGTTACCTTTTAAATTATCTATGAGTTACAAGTTTAATCAACTCTTTTCATTGCTAATATTATTAGGTAAAAAATAAATTTTTTGTTGTCAAAATGGCATTTTGCCATAAACCTGCACGAACGCAGTATAAACCTTTACCTAGGGTATATGCCGGTTTCAGAAAAAAACTGAACACCCCTTGTTGGACATGCTGCTGCCATTCCCTCCCTCCTCCACTTCCCCCACCCGGGCACGTGCCCATTATGACCTCTACGGCAGTTTATACAACCCCCTGTAATTATAGAGGGGGTGCACCGGGGTACGTTCCCCGCCATATGCCTGAAAAATTGTCAATTAAAAAATATTTTTCCGATTTCGAAAAAAATTTTCTTCAAAAGTGTTATTTTTATGAAAAATGCCACCCTTATCGGAAGCCAGCTACGTCTTTGAATGGGGGAGAAGGCAAGGAAGTAGCTGTGGGGACCGTTCCCCGATGCACCCCATTCAGTGGCGTAGCCAGAAATTGTTTAAGGGGGGGGGGGTACCAAGCTATTTTTCTAAAAATTCATAAGGGGGCACCCTTATGTTTTTTATTTTCTTATGTTTTTCGGCCCGTAAGGGGGGGGGGTACCAGTACCCCTGGTACGCCCCCCCTCCTGTGGCTACGCCACTGACCCCATTCCAACCGAAGGCCGAAAAAGACCCTTATAATAAAAGTCTCCTTATGTTTTTAGGCCCTTTAAAGAAAGTGCCCCCATACTGACCCTCCCCTCCCCCAGCTATGTTCTTGAGTGGGAGGAGGGCAGTAGCATAGGAAAAAGGGTTATCTAGGAGGGCATAGGTGTAAAGAGTGGATATTTTTTGAAAATTTGCTCGAGGGGGTCCATTTATTTCATTTTTAATCATAATTTTTTGCTTTAGAGTGGTTTTTGTCCTAATATCAATCTTTTAAACTTTAAAAATTTAGCCCCTTCAATAAACCTCTCTCTTACTTACGCATCTCCCACAAATGAAAATAAAAATAGAGTACCAAACATCCCTATAGAGCTAGAAAAAATGCTTCAACTCTATCAACATTGGATGGATAGTGCTTTTAGTGGCTTGTTTGCTGCTGTTGCAAATAAAAAGTTTTTAAAATAAATTTATTATTATTAAATATGTAGATTATCGGAATTCCCAAAATCAACCACCAAAGGAATAGAAAAATGTTCAAAAAATGCCAAGGATGTCATTTTACATGCTCGATGTGTTTCAAAACTTTTAGATAAAAAAGTTAAAAATTTCGATTCTATCCGACAAAAAGCAAAAACGATGCCAGCTTTTGTTCAAGGTAAGTGATTCTGAGCATATGCTATACTAGCTCAAGCTTAGAAAATGTAACAAATTTGTAACCAATCTTATAAATATGCAAATTTTGTGCACAATATACAGGGTGGCCAAAAAAAACTGGATTTTTGCGATTTTTCGAGCAATTTTTTGCAAAAAAAATTTTTTTGAATTTTTGCAAAAATGACTTTTCTAGGGGTAATTTTTTGCGAAAAATCGATTGCGCGCATTCCCGAAGCGTGAAAATACTTCCTTGACCCTGATTCAGGGAAGGTGGTGGGTGTATTGAAGCGAAAATCGAAAAAATTTCGGATTTTTATGAGAAAANTAAGGGGAAAAAAACCAAAATTTGATTTTCGCTTTAAAACACCGATCCCTTCTCTGAATGTGGTCAAGAAAGCGTTTTCACGGTCCGGGAGTGCGCACATCGATTCCCCGCCTAGAAAAACCTAAGAATCGACGGTTTTCTCATAAAAATCCGAAATTTTTTCGATGTTCGCTTCAATACACCCACCACCTTCCCTGAATCAGGGTCAAGGAAGCGTTTTCACGCTTCGGGAATGCGCGCCATTGATTTTTCACATAAAATTACCCCTAGAAAAGTCATTTTTGCACAAATTCAAAAAAAATTTTTTTGCAAAAAATTGCTCAAAAAATCGCAAAAATCCAGTTTTTTTGGCCACCCTGTAATTCATATTGTGCCCAAAATTTGCATATTTATAAGCCTGGGACAAAAATCTTGTATCATTGGCATCATTATTCGATACCATTTGGAAGATTTACTCATTGTTGAGCTCAATATTTGTTTTAGAAAATCAATTACCATTATTACCATCAATGAAGTTAAAAAATCGAATAGCAACTAAAAAACGCATTCGTATAATCCCCAAACAAAAATCTTTAAAACAACAGTACTACTTTTCAAAATCTAAACCAAAGTCTTCCATATATATGCGAAAATTATTGTACCTTAAAAAATTGGAGAACTTAAATCGCAAAACAAGGCCATGGAAAAGAAGAATAAAACGCTCAATAATTCAGCTGGATAAATATGAACTAAAAACCAAATATTCCGATTTAACAGCAATTGGTGCAGTGGGTAAATTGCTTACACAAATCACTTTAGCATCCAAAAATCAATCACAAATAAGACCGTAAGTTTTTAATAAGTTAGCGTGCTTCGTGCGTCTAACCCTAACGCGCCATTTACAGCAATGTTTCATATGGACTGGCCGGTCCAAATTGTTAATTTATGTTGAAAATATATTTTTAGCTGGCAATTCCCAATTGAAAAGGTACAAGAGCTTCAGCAATTAGAAAAACAAAATTACTCAAATCAAAAAGGACATAAGCAAGAATTTGATGAAAGCCTTATGTTCCGTGGATTGTATCCTAAGAATATTGATGTACGTAATATAGATCAGGGCTGCATTGGAACAGGTTCAACGACTGGAACCCGAACGAAATATCAAAAATAACCGGAACAAAATTTTTGAATTTTTTCTAATATAGGGGGGTTATTTTAGAGGAAATATGGTAATTCAAATCTGATCAAATAATGAAAATTTTGTAAAAATTTGATTTTTTGATGCTAAAATTTTTCGAAAAAAATTTTCAAAAAATTTAAAAAATGGTGAAAAAATACACCTTTTTATCGAAGTTCCGATCCAAAATGATCGGAACCGGAATACAGTCCTAATATAGATGCCTAAAATATATTTTTTAGAAAAGTAAGCTGGCGACTTATAGTCAAAACTTTAAACAAATACCTTATATGCAACGTTTAAAGGATGACACTGAAAAGTCGAACAGTAAATTAATGTATCTTTTTCGCGATGGAATAAAACTAGGCTATGCTTTAACGGGGAAAAATGTTTCCAATATTAATGACAAGAATATAAAGGCATTGTCACCGAGATTTTTTAGTGTTACTCCAGATCAAGATGACAAAAAAGTGAGCACTTTATGCAGTCTCCTCGGTCCCAGTGATATATCATACATTATATATTTAGTCCCCCTCCCCCCAACGGGGGATTGAATCAGTGGTGTAGGGAAGATGGCAGGAGAAGGGCGAGTACTCCAAAGATGTAGTTGGCTGTCAGGCATAAAGAAGGGCACTTTCCTGAAAAACGTCATTGTTGAAGATCAATTTTTTCGAAAATCGAAAAAACGTCATTTTTAATGACAATTTTCAGGCATGGGGGCACCAAGGACATAGCTTGGGAGGGGGAGGGGGGAGTCTGATCATACATGGGCAGCACCCCAGGTAGAATTTTCAAAAAAAACTCACAACCCTCATTTGGTCCTCCTCCCGGTGGGGTCGAAAAGTTGGCGACTAAAAAAAAGATTGACAAATTTAAAAAATATTCTTTTTTCCAAAAATAACTAAGTATTGATTAGATACAAAATGATTTTTTTGCTGACTCTTTTTGTGGAAATTAGTGCCAAGGTTAGATCAAAGACATCTTATTTTTTATCATAAAAAATTTAGGCACTGTTACTTTTTACACGTTTTTGGTTTTTCACGCTTACTTTTTTCACGTGTTTTGTTTGAACTTTTTCTCAGAATTTTTTTTTGCTCCAGAATTTATTGAACTTCAAAAGTTTTACCTTAATAGGAATCGAATTGAGGGCCCAACGTTGCTTAACTTGCCAGATCGGACGGGATACTGACTAGGGTTGGCGGGAACGGGAAATGGAAATCGGGAAATAGAATCGGGAACGAGAATTCCCGAAATCGGGAATTTTTCTCTCGGGAACTCCCGATTTCGGGAAATTTCTATAATTTTTATTTTAATATCATAAAGCTCAAATAGGTATTAAAAAAATTCCAGGAAAACAAAAATTTTATAATTTTAACAAATCAACTTATTACATATTCAAAAAAACGTCGAAAACAAAGATAATTATTGATTTCTTTCAAGATCTGATTATTCAGAATAATGGTCAAAATTTGCATTTCGGGATTCCTGATTAGATACTGCAGCTTTTTGAGGCAATATTTCACTTGAAAATACATGTCTGTTTGGTAGCTAAATTCGATTAGAACAAAAGATATCAATATAAACCCACCTTGAAATCATACGCCTTTTTGAAGATGTGTCCAAAGTCGGGGTCGTTGAGAATAGAAAATGCCAAATTATTCGCACAATAAAGCTTGTTCATCTATACTACCTTCTCCAGTGCTTCGTCTTTGGTCTCATTTGTTGACTTCATTAAAATATCTTTGATCGAAGGATTCTGAAAAAGAGGAATTTGAAAAATTGAAAAAATTGCATCTATATTCGGTATAGTCGGCGTCGGCTTTTCCGGCTTTACGATGGTTCTTCATTCACCTTTTACCTTCTCATAAATTCTTGGATGCTTACACTCGAGATGTTCCTATAATCCTTTTGTGCTTCCACTCGATATCTTTATATTCTTTACGCAATGGTTACATTTTGCCTGATCAAGCGAAATAGTATATTCGTTACGCGCGACGCTCAAATAGAACTTGCTATAATACTTTTTAAAAAACAAAGTATAGATGAACAATTAGTTAAAAACGAAATTTCGTCAATATTTCTTTAATTGTCAAAGTTTCATCAATTTTATGTTTATCGAAGTTTATTTTATTTTGTTTCGGCTTGAGAACAATTCATCACACGGATAACTCATAATCATTTCAATAAACAAATTTCCTTGCATATTAGGTAATATAGAATGAGAAAATTCATCACACACTTATGTACACTATAAGTTCGAATTCCGAACAAACATTTCCCGAAATCGGGATTTTTTTTCATCGGGAATCCCGATTTTTCCCGAAATCGGAAAATCTAATCGGGAATCCCGAAATGCAAAATTTGGCCATATTCGGGAAAAAATCATCGGGAAATCCCCGATTTCGGGAATTCCCGGTTTCGGGAAACCAACCCTAATACTGACTTCGGACTTTGAATTTTGGGTCCAGCTTTTTTTAGTTGGGGCTGAAACAGACTATATTAATATTGCCTGATAAATAAAAAAAGCTGATTATTGAAACAATTGATCAAACAGTATGACCAATTTGTTTCAATAAACAACTTTTTATTGATTCACCAGGGAATATTAATAAGGTACATGTTTTCGTTGTAATACATAATCAGAACTTCGCACGCGATTATCTCGAAAACGATAGCAATTCAGCATATGCCGTAAAAAACAAAAAATGCTCAAAATTTCATGAACTTTCTGAATACTACAAAAATTCAAATTTTTCCGGTCGGACTGGTCCTTTAAAGTATAGTTTGGCAGCCCTGTATAAGTACCAGAAGATCTTTTTATATAACTATTTTTTTAAATTTAGTAATGTTATTACTTGACTGAAAATTATTTTATTTAGGGAAACTTTTTATCTCCTTCATTATTCAGTCTTCATGATAAAGGTACAGGGATGGAAAAGCTATTGAGTTTGCCAAATTTTGTCAAAGGATTTAGTAGACATGATATGAATGAGTGGATGAACTTTGTTATTGAGGCCTCGGGTGTTCATGAACAGGTTGGAAAATTAGAAAAGGTAAAGAATTTATTTTTTTTAATATGCAAATTGATGAAAAGTTGAAAGGTTTCACAATAGTTTCATCAAAGTTAGAATTTATTTCATGCCCTTTTTTAAATCACAAAATTACGCTTATATAATAAGTGCATAAGGTCGAGCGATACCACTCTCCGAGGAAAGAAAGAAGAAAATCTCTGAACGGCTCAAAATTTAGCACAGTTACACTATGCTTTTGGTATTCCTGTGTGGTCGTGTGAATTTTCTTGACGAAGTACCCACATAAAAGTGGTATTGATCGTCTCTTTCATCGTCCCTTACAACTTTAGTTTTGGGTGTATAGAGTTTAAATTTAACGTTTGCGAGATCATCTGAACGACAAACATTACACGTTTTTAGTGTGATTTTTTATATTAATTCAGGATTTTATGCCAAAAAGAACAGTACAGCCTACAAGCAATCAATTAACAGTATCAAAACATAATAATCATGGATTCCGCGCAAAAGACGATCAGGTTCATTATTATTCAAAAGAAAAAGTCAGAAAAATGTTTGGCTCGTATGAAGAAAGGAAAGTTAAAACCTGGGAAAAGTTAATTAGAACATATTCCAAAGAGCAAGTAAATTTTTGATAAGTTAGCTAACAAGGGGCCTTCACAAAATGCGAAATCGATTTTTTAATAAAAAGTGTCACAATATTGAATGTATAGGGTGTTTCAGCGAATTAGCAGGATTTAAAAATTCAATATCTTTTGATAAAAAAGAGATTTTTTAATGCGGATTTTTGCAAAATGCTTAGAAACCGTGGGGTTTTCATGCCCATTAAAAAATTTGATTTTACGGCAAAAACATTTGATCGCCGGTGGGATTCGAACTTGCACGTTCATAGTCAAAAACTGTGAACACTACCACTCAGCCATGGTGAAAACTGTCACCATGACTGAGTGGTAGTGTTCACGGTTTTTGACTATAAACGTGCATTCTACGTTCTCCCCTCTCACAACTCTCCTCCCACAACCCCCAGGTGAAAAACCCGAGGCCACCTGGGGTCTGCCCATGTATGTCCCCCCCCCCAACGCCGCTCTTGATAATCCGTCCACAACTCATCAAAAATACTGAATTTTTAGTTAGCAGAATTAAATAAATCTGGCTATACAATATTAAACAAAGAACAACTCTATATTATTTATGGCGATGATTCACCTTTTAACCATTCCGCAACCTTAGACCGACTTTTAAAATTAAACACAAGTCATATTCATGAAGATATAGAACGTGATATAAAACAAATAGCTTTGGCGCGATCTTTTAAACTTCGACTTAAAGATGTTGTATTATCACCAATATTATTTGCACCATCAATATTTGCAAAACCATTAAATCAACCCATCGTTCTCTCACCGGTCCTCTTTTCACCCGTTATTGGCACACCCTCTGTACTTGGCCCAGTTGTTCTCAGCCCGTTGGTTTTCACGCCTGTAATTCTCTCACCACAAGTTTTAGGACCATTAATATTGAGTCCGATTGCATTTGTTCCGATTGTTTTATCGCCGTTTGTCCTACATCCATATATCCTTTCACCAGCTTTATTTGTACCGGTTGTACTTAATCCATTTGTCTTATCACCATTTATTTTGTCACCAGCTGTTTTTACTCCGCTGATTTTAAGTCCATTGGTTTTAAACCCCGCAATTTTAAATCCAACTTTTGGTTCACCGTTAATTTTAAGTCCGTTTGTTTTAACTCCGATAATTATGTCACCACATACGTTGTTTGGGGTTATTCTTAGCCCCTATGCGGCATCGCCTGCCATTTTAAGTAAAAACCGTTTAACAACAATATTTCTGTCGCCAAGTATTTTAAGCTAATGTTTTTGTGTGTTTTAAAAATAATTTGTGGTTAAATAAAATTTTTAAATAATGCATTGAATAAAAAGAAATAAGCAAACGAACTATTAGGGCACAAGGGCCGGAATTGCCAGAAAATTTTGCTGCACAACAATATCCGAATTTTGTTTGCAAACAAATTTTTCTGCACGAATTTTTCAGGACACAGATTTCCAACAAATTTTTTCGGACAAATTTCTCCGGACACCAATTGCCGACAAATTTTGCTGGATACAAATTCCCAGACAAATTTTGCCGACAATTTTTTTGTGCAGAAAATTTGTCGGCAATTTGAAAAATTGATTCAGAGAAATTTATCGGCAAAAATTTTCATGCAATTTATGTCCGGCAATATTAGTCAGAAAAAATTAGTCGGAAATCTATGTCCTGAAAAATTCGTGCAGAAAATTTGTCTGCAAGTAAAATCATGAAATTTTTGTGCTGCAAAATTTTATGGCAATTCCGGTCCTTGTGACACTATTGGGACGATAGGAAAATAATGGGCTTTTGACAGTAATATTGGGTTGTTCCAAAAGTTTTTACATTTCACTTTTCACTCGACACTTTTCACTTTACACTTTTCACTTTTTTCAATTGAAAAAAGTGAAAAGTGTAAAGTGAAAAGTGTCGAGTGAAAAGTGTCGAGTGAAAAGTGAAAAGTGAAGTGTAAAAACTTTTGGAACAACCCAATATTAAACTTTATTAAAAAAATGATCTCATCGAAGGTGTTAGTGGCATAAGTATTAACTGAGGGAAGGTACCAACCAAAATCAATCTTATACAGTACCGGAAAAAAGTTTGGAATATTCCCTATTTTCATCAATTTTTCATGCAAAAAATTGGAAAACTCACTCTTAAATGCGCAATTTTTACCCGATTTTGATTTTTTTTATGTTTATTTTTTTGCTGTATTGGAAGCGAAACCGGGCCCTGTTCGACGAGTTCCAGCAGGACAATGATCCGAAGCACACTTCTAAGCTCATGAAGCGGTGGTTCAGACACCCCAGAGTCAACATCCCAGTCATGAAATGGCCCAGCCAAAGCCCCGATCTAAACCCAATCAAGCATCTTTGGGAGGTCTTGAAGCGCCGAGTCATAGGAAGAAAATTCAGCAACAAGACCGAGCTGTTCCGCGCCCTACAAGAAGAATGGAACCGCATTCCCGTGGACACTCTCAGAGGTCTTGTGGAGTCAATGCCTCGAAGAATGAAGACTGTCATCAAGTCGAAGGGCTACCCGACTAATTATTAGGCCATCTCTATTTTTGTTTTTCTATTGTTTCTGTTGTATATTTATTGGTTTTAAGGAATAAACTTTGAATTTTATTACTTTTTTTTAGTAATATTCCAAACTTTTTTCCGGTACTGTACTACTTTTCTAAAAGTAGTCACAATACACTGATGGACATAAATATAACCTCACCCCAGTATTTTCAGCTAAAATTGCAAAGTTTGAAGTGCCATATCTCGAGTAATTTACATCGAATTTACATGAAATTTTTTAATAAATATTCTTTGCGATTAGATCTTTCAAAATATACTGGGTCAAATGGGGGGTTTTATGCCTTCAAAATTCAAATGAACTCTGTAAAAATAATTTACTAACAAATTTGTTAGTAAATTATTTTTACAGAGTTCATTTGAATTTTGAAGGCACAATGATCAGGAGATTTCATCAGAATTATAAAGAAATTAGACGCTTCCCTCTATACTCGAATGAGATTATAGGCATTTTGAGCTAGATGTGTTGAGGATTAGGCAATTTCCCTAAGATTTCTCGTCCTTTAGACATTTTAAGCACAAAAAAGTATTGCATAGAAGCATTCTATGTTACAAAATAAAATATTTATGTTACAAAAAAGAATATTTTATGTTACAAGAAAAAATACCGTCATTTTTGAATCCTTGGTTACAAAATCCTTGGTTAAAATTCGACCTT
>OZJO01016955.1:0-65741 GCA_900406225.1 Acrobeloides nanus | reverse complement strand
AAAAATAGTTTTTGTCATATCAAAATTATTCATGCATGTATTCAATTTTCCTTGAAGTATTTGTTTGTCTTTGATAGTCTCTTCTAAAGCTTGCTGAAGCTCTTTAATTTTCTCTTCTTGTAAACGAAGATAGAAGTCCGGGTCGTTGTTAATTTGCTAAATTTTTTAAAATAAAAATAAGTCTGGACGAGCTCTTTTTTCAAAAAAACTCTTTCAGTTTGATGACTAAAGTATAATTTTCTCGAAAATTTACGATGAATATGGGAGGGCTATTTTTGTTGTTTAATATTTAAAAAAGTTTCCAAAACAAAATTTTTTTACTTATTTGGGTTGGGGGTTACGGATGACCTCCAAGTTTTTTCAGGATTCCCGTTCTTTGTAATTGGATTTTTGTTTTCATATTTTTGGGATAGGGGGGGGAGCCAAATCCTTTTCATAAGAATTTTCACTGCTTAGAAAATATACCCGTTCACATTGTATAAATTGCGAGTCAATAACATTGTTGAAAATTGCGGTGAAAACAAAACAGAAGATGAACCCAAGTAGAAAACTGATAATTATTGTCGCAAATTTTGCGCAACCTAAAATTTTATAAAGCTATGTCAAACATTTAAGATATTCTGCNCCCGTTCACATTGTATAAATTGCGAGTCAATAACATTGTTGAAAATTGCGGTGAAAACAAAACAGAAGATGAACCCAAGTAGAAAACTGATAATTATTGTCGCAAATTTTGCGCAACCTAAAATTTTATAAAGCTATGTCAAACATTTAAGATATTCTGCTACTGTCAAAAATTGATCTAAATCCAAAATTTGGTAGTGGTTCAAAAAAATGTGACTAAACTCAAAATTGAATCCAGCTCTAAAAATTTATGTTAATCCCCCCACCCACTTCTGGGGGTATGGCTACATCATTGTCTGTAAGTTATATATTTTTGAATTTAAGAAATTTGGTTTAATAAAAAAAAAATTTTTTAAATTTCAATTTTTACAAAGAAAAGTATTAAAAAATTCCAATGCCGAAAAATCGGGATCCCGAAGAAAAAATCCCGATTTCGTATCCCGATTTTTGAATCCTGATCCCGACCCCCCCCCACCTCTCCCTCGCCAGCCCTAATGGGAACCCCTTTCAATTTTTTTCTAAAAAACTTACATTTCCTAGCAGCATTTTTCGAAATACATGCACTCAAAAGATGATTATTTTTCGAATTTTCATATTCTGGGGGAGGTTCAGCATTTTCCGGAGGAGGGACTTTTATAGGATCATCATCAGGGTACATTTATAATGCAAAAAAGACACCTACACTTGACTAGCCTTTTAAGGAAATGAATTCTTGAAAAGAAAGGTAAGATCGCTGACTCATAAACTTAAGTTGTCCGGCTACCGAAAAAATAAACATAGGTTGCATAGGTCAAAAATGGCCGACTGTCCTTCTTCTTATTTCCGCAAACTTTTCTTAGGTATTTGTTTAGCGGATAATTGCACTTTTCCGGCTTAAAAACGACAAAAAAGTTTTTATATGTCAGTGACACTCAAAATATAAAGGTAAAAAATGTCTTGCTTTTTATTGTGTGAGATTGTAGGATTAGTATGAGGTACAATGGCATGGCCAGACCTTCTGGAACAGGGCACACATGCACATATTTTTCAATTTTTTGCCGGATACTACTACATGTCTTTCGTAAACGGAAGCTTGTGCATGTGTGGAACAGGGGGTAATAGCGCATCTTAGGGGTTCCACTCGGAGTCACTTTCGGAGAAATTGCGGGGCGCTCAGCTCCCGGTACTGATGTTAATTTTTTAGATAACTTTATTTGATTTTACACAAAAAATACGTGCTTTGAACAAATACATAAAAACAAAAAGAAATTTATGACGTCCTTCGTGGTTTAACTCTTGATTGCGTACGCTTTTTTCGTTCTTTGGGACGGCAAACAAGCTCGTAGAGTCTCCGTTTCTCATCCGTTTTATCGTAAACACATTCATCGTTTGGTGAACATCGGCACCTAAAAACACAATTTTTATACTTAAATTATTGATAAATGGATCACGGACATAGAAAGCAATATAGGAAGGAATTGACGATTGTATTATCAGGCCTAATGATCTGAACTGGAACAATACGCTTAATATTTTAATCGATTTTTTGTGAATTATTTTCTAACAAAAATATAATTTAACGGACCCAGAACGTTAAACGGCGAGACAATTTATTTTAAATGTACAGGGTGATTTTAAAGAATGAGAATTTTGCGATTTTTTCAAAAAATTCCAAGCTTTTTAATTTTCACCAAAATAACCATATAGGAAGTTTTCTATGCAAGGAGTCGATTGCACATTGTCGAACCTTAAAAACGCTTTCCTAACCCTGATTCAAGTAAGAAACATGTGTATTAAAGCGAAAATAGACTAATTCAGGATCAAGGAAGCGTTTTCAAGATTCGGAAATGTGAGCAATCGATTCCTCGTATAGAAAATCCCCTAGGGTTATTTTGATGAAAATTAAAAAACTTGAAAATTTTTGAAAAAATTTCAAAATTCTAATTTTTTAAAATCATCCTGTATTAGGGATTTAAGGTTGAGTCATCATGCAAAGTTTAAAAAATTGTACAAATAATTTATTTTTATTACCATGATTTTTGCCAGCGAAAAATCGAATCTAGAGTCAAAACAAATTCATAAAAACCACATGGCTCCTTTTCTGAAATGCAATCAGGTGCATTTTCATCTTCTAATTGCTCAGGTACCTACATGTAAATTTAAATATCTATATTTATCAGCACTATACCGGAAACAATCTGGCATCCATGCCCGGCGGTACCCATCCACTACGACCATAGTTCGTTTCATTTTCATCACATTTTATTGAAACTACAACTAATGAAAATAACAAGGTTAGAAAAGTATAGAGCTGACTAACTAGCATAATAACAAACAATCCAAGTGGACTTTTATCTTAGGAGGATTTTGATCGAATCAAAACAAAATCGAGGTGTGCAAGCTGTGATTGATTGAATAATGTTCAAAATAAGATCAGAACAGGTGATTGTCTTAATTCTACTTGATGGAAAAAATTTGTTTTTGAATTCAATGTTGTTATCGATAATGATACGCACACACAAAATTAAAAATCAGAGGTGTACCCCCTTCCCTGGCACGGCCAGGGAAGGAGGTACACCCCTAATTTTCGGCATCANTTATCGATAATGATACGCACACACAAAATTAAAAATCAGAGGTGTACCCCCTTCCCTGGCACGGCCAGGGAAGGAGGTACACCCCTAATTTTCGGCATCAAAATGCCGAATAGGTGCAGGCAAGGGTCAAAATTATAAAAAAAATTTCATCAATTGTCTCTGCTCGCCGAGCGCTTCAAAACAAGTACCATATCATGGGGTTTTGAAGGTTTGTTCCATGGCGATTGACTAACGTGCTTGATCTTCAATCATAGGGCTCGAGTTCGATCCTGCTCCCAAAAGCTTTTTTTTAATTTATTGTCAAAATTCATGAAAATTTTTGCATATCCACATTTTATGCGGGGGACACTATGGCGCTATTATTTTTCCATGAAAACTTTTGGAACATTGGAAAAATAGATTTTTTTGAGATTTTTCCAATTTTCCAAAAGTTTTCATGGAAAAATAATAGTTCCATCGTGTTCTCCACATAAAAATGTGGATATGCAAAAATTTTCATGAATCTTCACAACAAAATTTAAAAAATGAATTTTGAGGACGGGGTTGAACTTGCGCCCTATGGGTGAAAGTTGAGCACATTAGCCAATTTTGTTTAAAGGTTTATTATTTTTTGTCAAAATTTATGAAAATTCTTGCATGCGGGGGACACTATGGCGCTATTATTTTTCCATGAAAACTTTTGAAAAATTGGAAAAATCTAAAAAAAAAATCGATTTTTCAAATCTTGATTTGAAAATGTTGAAAAATCGATTTTTTTAGATTTTTCCAATTTTTCAAAAGTTTTCATGGAAAAATAATAGCGCCATAGTGTCTCCCGCATAAAAATGTGGATATATAAAAATTTGTCTACGTCTTAACTTTTTTCCGAGAAATGTGCTAATAGTTACTTCCTTTTTAATCAAACGTCTAATTATATTAAACGCCAAATCAAAAACTAAACATGGAGATAATGATTACTTTTTGATATGTAACAGACATGTGGGACTACAAATTTATCTATATATAATTGAATTACACATTAAGACATTAGCAACATCATACTCTTACTTATCCCATTTCAAAAAATATTAAATTAACAATGTCAAGTAGTCGAAATTTAGAAGTTTTACTACCTTTGATTTATGTTATACCCTCGCTATCCCTATATATTTTTGTTTTATATTTACTAATAAGAAATAAAAATGGTGATGAATTTAGAGGCTCATTTTATAAACTTTTTATAGTAAATGGAATTTTTGTAAGTCGTTTTTTAAATGCCCATCTCCATATCTTCTTATGGTACATCATTTGTGAGTATAGTACATCAAACAATAGAGTTGGGTGATAGAGGGAGGAGTCGTAGAAGGGGGTTCATATTTTCCACAAATTTGCTAGGGGGTAAAGGGGCAACTTTGAGATTTTTCCTTCCATCAGAGTTAAAGACTATTTTTAGACAAAAAATAGCCATTCTTTGATGATTTTTGGTGAAAATTTTCATTTTTTTATTGAGAGTTGACAACCAAAAAAAGGTCGCCAATATTTTGTGAGGGAGTAAAGGGGCAAATTAGAATTTTTGCGAAGAAATTTCTGAACCCCCTGCCCAGGTATTGAGGAGTGGTTTGGACCAAGCCGCTTGATATTTCACTGAGAGTTGAAGAAGTGTAAATGATAAGAGGGTTATTGTACCATTTCTCCTGTGAAACCTAATTTATAGAACTCATTTTTAGGATATTTTCTGCTGGATCGTAACTTACTTCCTTCTCCGTACCTTGAGAGCACCGATTTTCTATCCATTGTACAGTTTATTACCACAAACAGGTCTAATTCCTACAATTTTGATTTTCCTATATTGGTATTTTACATATGGCCACATAATGTCTTTTATCATCGTGACATTTAACAGATTTACGGTTATAATACTGGCGCTTTCATATAAAAGAGTAAGACATTTTGATCATAGTCTTTTCTGCTATACGAGAATTTCTTGTAGGATCCCTGCCAGGGCTGCTTCGGAACAGGTCCAAGGACCGGAACCGGAACAGCAATGTAGGAACAGGAACACGGAACAGCCAAAATGATCGGAATCAAAACGGAACAAAATACTTCAATTTTCCTTTGGTCCTCTTTATGTCTTTTTTCCAAAATTTTGGGCAAAAAATAAGGGGGACCAAGATGATTTTTTCGATTTTCAAAAAAGTTCCAAAAATCACCTTGCTCCCTCCCCATGTTTTTTCGCTTCAATCGACGCGAAATTTGTATAGTTGAAAACCTCGAGTAAAGGAAAAAACCAGAACTACAGGCGAAAATTTTTTGAGAAAAGCTTGTTTTTAAGCTAAAAGGTGAGATAACAAGACCAAATTTAGTGTCTTTAATAAGGTTTTCAAAAATCTAGCAAGTTTATAAATTAGAAATTTTATTCTAAGATTATATTTTGGTTTTCGTTTCAATAACCCAAAACATTTTTCAAGACTATAAATTATAAATTTATAATCTTAAGAGATCGATACCCACTATCTAACAGGAGCATGTTTACAAAAGGATTATTATAATCAATTTTTTTAGATTTGGAAAAAATTACTGCCAGTTTCCATCTTACTCATATTTTTAAGTCCGTTTATTTTTACTTGGCAAATATTTTTGGCTGGAGGTTACATTGCTCAACGTAATGCGTCTTCGATTGAAGAGGGCTTTCGCCTCGACTACCAGGAATATTTTTGGCGTATGTTAGAAAAAAATAGAGTTCACTAAAAATTTTCAGATGAAGACAGTCTTTTTGCATTCTTAGCAAGATTCAGTGCAGGAATTTTATGTTTCATAATGAATTTTACAGTTGCTATGTATCTCTTTTTGCAAAAAACAAAGAAAGTAAAACTTAATCAAACAAATGACGCTAGTGACAATGATCGGAAATTAATATTTTTTTCTTTGGTGCTTTTGATTTCTTTCACTGCGGTATGGGTGTGTCAAGTAAAAATTTTTGAAAATATATGGGACTTTCCTCCCTCATTCATATATTCCCTCACTACTTTCCCTACTCTCCTCCCCCAAGGATGTAACTGATGGGTCAGGGGGCACTTTCCCAAAAAGGATGATGCTCTATGCCGTTCTGATGCGTTATGAACCTTTTTAACATGCTTCATGCCGCTTGTTTTACTTTATAATTTGGCTTAAAGGGGGAGTGTGAATCCTGTCCATATCGGGTCAAAAACAATTTTTTTGAACGAAACTTACCCTTTAGTGTCCACACATACTCAGCGTCATGATACATATCATGACACGCGTCGTGTTACATGTCATGATACGCATCATGATGCAGCGTTATGGTGCTTGTCATGACGCACGTCATTGTACGTGTCATGATGCGGGATCCAGAATCATAGCGCTGTGGAAAATCTAAACCTATGTAAAATCTAAATTTTAAACGTCGATTCCATTTAAAAATTTAGATTTTACATAAGTGGGGTATTTTACGTATGCATAAAATATCGGACAGTTTTTAATATTATTTTCTTTTTAAGATTATATTCTATTTTTCAACGGAATTTACCACACAAAAAATTTTCACCTTATATGAAATTCAATTTTATGGAAATGATGTGAATACATTGTGTGCACCGTGGATGCTTATAACTTTAAGTAGTACATTAAGAAATGAGTTATTGAAGAATTTAGGCTTTCGCACAAACCGTGTTCAATCATTGAGTAACATATTTAAATTAACAAGTTCAAATTTAATTTTAGCACAAAATACAATATTTCGAACAAATGTAAGTGTAGTGCGTTAATGATGCCAGATCAAATCAGGCAAAAAAATGTTTTCAATATATTTAATGTTTGATCTTGTCAAAAGTACAACATTCGGTGCCTAAAATTTGAATCATTTTTTCAATCAAAATAAAATCTTACAACAACAAATTTCTTTGCCAGTTTTGCAACTCCATGTAATGTCATTTGAGGTAGTAACATTTTTGCTTAATATCACCTTAAAAATAAATGCATTTTTTCTTTGGTATATGGCTCCACATACCGAGGAAGCTAAGTAAGAGCCGAGAGGGCACGGATCGTGTCTATATTTTGGACCGACCCATTTCGGGTCAACCAAGCAAGCAAGTGTAGATACGGGCAAGTCTCCCCCCCCCATCAATAGCGTAGGGATAAGGGTTGGCTAGAGGGGGATTTTCCCAAAAAAGGCTGATTTTTCCCAAAAAACATAAGAGGGACCCTTATGTGTAGGGATTTTTTATAATTTTGACCCACTAGGAGGGGGTATCTGTCCCCTCCTACCCTCTTACATGCGCCACTGCTTCCCCCTGCCTGAAAGTATTTTCGCTCTCTGACATACCTCATTATAATTAGGAACATTATAAACTGTCCTTGTATTTTCATCATAACATGTACCATTTGTATAGTTTTTCAAATGTTCAATTGGCAGAGAACACATAAAATCTCCACTTTCTTCTGGTTTGTAATTTTCTCGACCATAGTAGTAGTTTTGGTTATTATGCCGAAAAATACTGTTACCAATATAATTACCAATGCCTCTGCCAACGGCAGAACTAATAGCTGAACTAGCAAAGTTTGAAACAAAGCCATTTGAGCCTGAACGAGAAGGATATATGGGTCTAAAAATTGGTTTTATGAGATCAAAGTAGAGTAGGATAGGGTACACCTAGGCACAGTTATAGACATAGGCTTATATTTTTTGGGCTTATGCTTAGGTTTAATTTGTGAACGCAAGTTTAGACTGAACTAATATCATGTCAATTCTCTATTCTCTTGTTGTGGATGGATAATTAGGATAAGACATCTTCTACGTAATCTTACTGTGGCTGATAAACAGGTTGGTAATAAGGATATTTTGGACTATTATTATTCCAGTTATTAATAGGCACATTGTTCCTATTTATAGAGATGCCGCTAGGCATATTGGAATTTGGATTGGAAGATGAAAAAATTGGTTGACTATTCGATACAGAATTGGCTAAAAAATTTAAGATTGTAAAATTTTTAAAAATCAATCTTACTATGACTGTTATAATTCGATTTGGAAGCAAACGCTGATCTGCTAGCGGAGCTTCCTCGACTACTTGATGATGAACCAGAATTTTTTGAACTTGACGAAGAAGTTTTACTAGGAGAGGAACTTCTACTTCTTGAAGATCCTCTACTTTTGGAAGAAGAACTTCTAGTATCAATATGTTTGAGTAATAATAAAATTAATAATAAACAAAATAAATATTTTGGTTTCATTCTCTAAAATAAGTAAATATAAGAGGATCTTTAATAAAAAAAGTTGAAACTTTGAACCCACTCACTATTGGTAAGTCGAAATTTTAATTTTCTATTTCGAATTTCGATCTTTTTTATCTGAAATTTTGATTTCGAGCCTCAATTTCAAAAAATTGAAATTTCGAAAATTGATTAAGAGAAAATTTTGCGGAAGGTCCGGAAAACATATGAGCACAACTTATCTTGCTAAACATGTTTTATAAAGTTTAATACCTAAAGTAAACAATCTTGCACAAGTGATATCACAAAAATGACTTTGAAAAGAGCACAAAATTTATCATGAAAATTGATGACTCACAAAATTATTGTAAATTATCTAGAGTAAAATTTCAATTATAAAAAATGGTGATCCAAAATAATAGTGATTCATTAAAAAGGGATTTTTTACATTTATATAAAATTTTAACATGCATGAAAATTGATTACTGTACAAATTTAAAAAATGTGATTCATTAAGTTGAGTGAAAATGAACTCGTTTGAATTTGCAAATTTTTGGAAAAATCTTTACTATNTGGTGATCCAAAATAATAGTGATTCATTAAAAAGGGATTTTTTACATTTATATAAAATTTTAACATGCATGAAAATTGATTACTGTACAAATTAAAAAATGTGATTCATTAAGTTGAGTGAAAATGAACTCGTTTGAATTTGCAAATTTTTGGAAAAATCTTTACTATTTTCTAGCTTTTAATATCAATCCTTTTAGGAGACAGGATTTTTCATGGATGGGGTATAAGATCCCGACCCTAGTTGTCGAAATTTTTTGGTCAAAAACATAAGGGGAGATGCTTTGGATTTTTTAAACTTTTTTCAGCCCTCGGGGGGGGGGGGGTACATGTACCTCTGTACCCTATCCCATTGCCTACGGCACTGGATCAGAACCATTATTGAAAAAACCACAATAAAAAATTTTAAGCACATTTTTAGGCCGATTTCCGTTGTTGTTACCCAATATGTGTGTTTTGTCGTTGTTATGGCTTCCGCAATAACAAGGAAAAAGATGACTGTAATTTGTTTTGTTGTGCATGTGAGGGGTATGATTGGAATGCCTGCGAGCAGTTAAATCCATTCGAAGGACACGGAAACCACTCTACTTGAGATAATGATCCGGCATGAAAATTCTGATTGATTGATAAGAACAATGGCGTCAAGATTAGTGAGAAACTTTGGCATATTTTCAAAATAATAAGACTCATGTCGATATGGCTTTCATACAGTAGACAAGAATGATGATGGATTGGTCTAGCCTTTTGAATTCGATAAAGATTTGAAATCGATTTAAAAGTCGATTTATTTCTTGTTACATTTTATTCTACAGGGTAGCTAAAAAAGTGGATTTTTGCAATTTTTCGACCAAATTTTCGCCATATTTTCAAATAACAAGACACATGTCGATGCTGATTTCCATACAGTAGACACAAATGGTGATGGATTTGTTCAAACTTTTGAATTCGACAAAGATTTGAAATCGATTTTTTCTATTAAATTTCATTTAATTTTAATAAAGTAGTACCGGGGACCGAGAGCTCTGCGCTTGAGGATTTCTGAGTGGCACTTCCGAGAGTCGATCATGTTTCACAATTTAGATTTTACATAGGTGGGGTATTTTACGTTTACATATACATAAAATACCAGGGACCGAGATGTAGTAGGATTTTTTAAACTTTATTCTTTATTGAAGGATTGTCTAGTCTAGATTCGCATCGCTATGTGCAGTAGGCAGGGCTGAGTGCTGGCGCAGCTCTGAGAATCTCGGAAAAAGACACTATACTGCTCAAAACTTTCTGTCTCTTACAAGGGGTTTTATAAAGTTTATTAGGGGTTTTATTTGTATGGGGGCGGACAGCCCGATTACATGTCGGAAATTAAGCTTTTTCAAAGAGAGCTCATTTTTTCATATTTTTACCGATTTTAGGACTTATTTCAATCAATTCAAAGGGGTATCTTTTTTCATATACTCAAAAGCCGCCTAGCGACATCTCGAGACTTATATGAGAAACCCCTCAAATTTCTTTCATATTTGGAATCAGCATAGCCAAAGGCCTAAGGGTATGTTGAATTCAAACAAATCCGAGACGAATAATTTTCTGTTCGAGAAAAAGTCGAATCATACAGATAACCTGTTTTAATTAGCTAGCTAACATACACACATTTTACCCCTTGGGACTATCGGGAGCGCTGTTCGGAAGCGAAGCCGAAGACTGAGCGCTGCAGGCGCTCAGTATTATAATGCGAGGCCGAGCGCTACAGAGCGCTGAAGGTGCTCGGTCTCCAGTTTATTTACAATAAATAATACCTATTTAATTTATTGCAACCAGCAAAAACCTTATCTATTCTTATAATTAAATTAATCTCCGACACTGATGATCAATTAAAAATAAATATTTAAGATTCCGTTTCTAATCCCATACATAGAATTCCGACGGAAAGATACTAATTGACCTTTGCAAAACCGCTTTTCATTCGGCTTTCAAATCAGGTTTTTTGACTTTCGGATTTCTGATTTTTACGAGTTTTTATCACTTTTGTTTAATTTTGCTTTAATTAATAATTGGTAAAAATAATTGATATTGATTAGTTAAAGGATTAGTCCAGTTTTGACAAAATTTTTAAAAGAAAGTTCACGTGGAGATTGTTTTTTGAGTTGGAAGTAAATTCTTATTCGTTAACTCTCAAGAGATAAATACGAAACAAAATTGCATAAAAAATTTGAAAGTTTTTGTTTATTGAAGTGAAGGGGTTGACACCGTTTAAATTCTTGATTCAAGAATTTTGTATTGGAACGAAATATTTTTTAAAAAATCCATTTTTACAAAGATTATAAAATTTACATAAAAATACAATTAAAGCATTTTTTCGGTCCCGATGAGGCGAATGAAATGACACCAAAATTATCCAATTTGAAAATTGTTTTAGGTTATTGAAACAAAAACCCTGATTTATGTTTTCGTTTCAATAACACAACTCGATCTCCAAATTGGATAATTGTGGTGTCATTTTATTCCTCTCAATGAGATGAATAAAATGCTCTAACTGTTTTTTTATATAAAGTTTAATAATCTTTGTAAGAATGGATTTTCGTTTAAATACAAAATTCTTGAATCAGGAATTTAAACTGTGTCAGCCCCTTAGCTTAAATACACAAAGACGTTCGAATTTTTATGCAATTCTGTTTCGCATTTATCTCTTAAAGGTTAATGAATTAGAATTTACTTCCAAAGCAAAAGTTGATCGCCCCAACTTGAACTTTCTTTTAAAATTTTTTGCCCAAAACTGGACTGGTCCTTTAAGGAAATGGCTGGTGTTTAAATATCCCTATATCCAAATGCTATTAGACCCCCCCCCCTATCTATTAGACCCTTAGTTGATGATGAGGAAATGATAGCTCAAAATCACACAGCCTTCCCCCCCCCACACCACTATCTCACATATGCTCTTTATATCCTACTATTTTCTAAATCAATTTCCTCTCGCAAGAACACTCGCTCTTCTTTCCCCTCCCCACCCTCTTCTTAGCGAAACCTTGTCTCAAAATTAACGGAATAGAATAATTCACACAAGACGTGAAAGGACAAAAATTGTCACAGGAAGCAATTGTTCATGTGTTACTAAAATTTAGTCATATGCAAATATTATTGCTATTACTATTCGCACCAAGCATATTAGCTCAATATTATGACACTGTCATTAATTCTAGGCAAAACTCTACAGAACCTCGTTCATTGCTCAAGCTAAAATCTGAATCTGAAAGCGGTTTACCATCGACTCTAATTATTAGAAAAATAGAAGGATCGCGCAAAAATTTTAATGGGTAATATAGAGAGAATTTAGGGTACAACTCTGACCCAATCCTTCAGATAAATAAAGCAATTTTTATCGCTGGGGGAGGGTGATAAATAAAAAGTACCGGAGTCGAGCGCTAACGCGCTCGAGATTTCTCTGAGGTGACTCCGAGTGACGCTCCACACCACCCTGAGACTAGGGAAAAAGTGAGTTGAACATTTCCGACAAAAAACCGAGCAATAGAACGTTTTATTACTTATTGCTGCTAATTATTTACCAAGCCACCTCGAAATTGGATTGTTCATTGTTGAGTCATGTTCAAATTTAGTTGTGTAGTGACGCGAAAATCGAAAAAAATTTTTCCGATTTTCTTCTAAAAACCGACTTTTTAGGATAATTTCTAGGCGAAAAATCGATTGCGCGCATTCCCGAAGCGTGAAAATGCTTCCTTGACCCTGATTCAGGGAAATGAGTGTTTTATATTGAAGCGAAAATATGAAAATTTGGGATTTTTCTTCTAAAATCATCGTTCTATGGGTTATTTTGTGCGAGAAATCGATTCAGCGCATCACCGAAGCGTTGCGGTAGAAACATAATTTTTCAAGGATGATGGTCAAGTTGCCCTCAGAAATTCAATGGAGATGGTTTTAAGCTAGGACAGCCTGATTACATGTCGGAAATTAAGCTTTTTCAAAGAGAGCTCATTTTTGTCATATTTTTACCGATTTTAGGACTTCTTTAATTCGCTATCTAACATAACACATTTTATAGATACAGTTGACTCTCGATAAAACGTCACCCCGGGGATTGGGCCCAATGTGACGTCTNGCTCATTTTTGTCATATTTTTACCGATTTTAGGACTTATTTAATTCGCTAGCTAACATAACACATTTTATAGATACAGTTGACTCTCGATAAAACGTCACCCCGGGGATTGGGCCCAATGTGACGTCTTATCGGATCAGCGTCCTCCGGTACTTTGAGTGGCGTATTATCAAGGTTTTCATATCATATCTTTTTTAGTGAGCATGGAAGGAAAGTTCAACGAAGGATACTTCCTTTAGCTTCTACCTTGCCATTGGGTATGTCTAGAAATAGTAGTTCTTATCCTCTTCAACTTATGCAAAATCAATTAACGCAAGAAGCTAAACTTTCAGATTATATTCAAGCAGTGCCCTTACCAAGTTTATATTTTCTAGATGGAAGGTGAAGTATTATATTTTTAGGTTGGACTAAGAACACATTTTTAGCAGCAAAGAAATTTCTAATCAAAAAGAGCTACCAACTCAACTCGTCCATAGACCACCTCCACAAATATATCAACCACAAATTGCCAATTTTATACAAAAAAGTACAAGAAAAATAAGAATTTCAAAATATTCGAAATTAAATTCAAGTCAAAGGGTTCAAGCGGAAAATGAATTTTCTATTGAGTCATCTAATAAAAATCGATCTAATACCTTTTTATTTACAAAACCGGATTTACCAGAAGAAACAAGGTCATCCAGATTGAGATCAACGAAAAATCAAACAGGTAAGAGTGATGATTTATATAATTGAGAGGGATAAACATTAAAAACTACGGGTCCCGGGTTTTTGAAAAATCCAGTCTCTAATAAACATACAAGTAACATATAGGCAAAAAAGTGCTCCACACTCTAGTCGACTTTTCTCTCCCACAACACTTCCCCAATCTTGCTGATATTAGTAAACCGGGATGATGAAATCCATTTAAGGCCAAAAGTTGAAAATTTTCAAAAGTTAATGTTTTAGGACCTTCTCATCATCCCTCGACAACAATTACAACCACGACGCCACTAATCACTTCATTACCTACATCCACTTTATCTAATAAAGACACTAAACTTATTCCAACAACAACAATGTATTCGAGCAAAAGCAAAGATCGAATAGCTAGACTAATAGAATTAGCTTTGGCACGTCAAAGGGGTACGATAAAATACTTACCTATGTATATAGTATATACTATATACTGGTTAGTATTGATAGATAATTTCAGATTTACAAACCCAGGCAAATCGCCAAGGTCGACAATTTTCTCCTGACTTTATTTCATTGCCACATAATCCTACCAATGACTATATGACTATGAAAGAAAAAGATTTTGGCAAAATGAAGCAAGATGAGATTAAGGTTGAANCTGACTTTATTTCATTGCCACATAATCCTACCAATGACTATATGACTATGAAAGAAAAAGATTTTGGCAAAATGAAGCAAGATGAGATTAAGGTTGAAGCTACTCCGAAGCCAATTTTGGAGACTATGCATATGTCATCAACAACACCGCCTAAAGTGGTCCATGGACTTCCAATAGTCCCAGTCAGCGATAGTGAAAAACATGACTCCAATAAGATGCCAAATGGTCAATTGGAAATTTTGAAATCAGCTTCAGCCTACCCAAATGACATACCCATTGTAGTATATGAGGGTAAGAACAAAGTTGCTACAGGCAAATCTTGAAAATATGGCAAAAATGACGAAAAATATGGTAGAAACATTTTTTAAATATTGCAAATGCCCATATTTTTCAATGTCGTAGAACTATGAAAAGTATGTCAAAAGATCTAAAAATATGGTAATGCCATATAAATATGGCAACCCTGGGTAAGAAAGGGATCCATAGCGATATGTGATAGGGGCTAAACATAGACCCCCTACACATAATATCTCTCCTTCCCGCAAATTTCTTAAATATAAACTTCCCGGATGCCTATAGATAAACTAGTCTTTTAGGCAAAAGTTCAAACAGCACAAAAGATGTAATCCATCTGGAAATTGATAAAAATGCTTTTAATCAAGGATTATTAGATGGATCTGTAAATGTATCCTTATCAGATGCTTGTGCCTTTTTGTTGAGAATAACAGGAAGATGCAACTTGGGACAAACTACAGCTTTATCTACAACACCAGCTAACTCTAGTCCAAATTCTGATGCACAGACAAATACACCAGAACAAGAAATTTCTATTTTGGAAAATGAGAAATTAAAAATTTCCCATTTTGGTTATTCCCAATCAGCAATAGAAACACAAACGATGCAAACAACTTTAACCATACAGACTAGCTTACAAGCTCAAAGAACTAGTGGATATCAAAACCGAATCAAATCTTTAAACATCATTATAGAACCTTCTTCAAATTCTAAACAAGTCGGACCACCTGGGTCCAAACTTGCTGAAGCTTATAAACGTGTATTTAACAATTTCAATGCATCCTCGGAACCAAAACATATTGCCGTATTGCCTTCAGCTATCAATCAAGAAGCTACAGAAGATCCTATAATATCCATTGATGACAACGTGCCTATAGAGTTAGATGGATCAATAGACCTGAATAGAGGGACAATAGAGACTGATACTAGTCCAGACAAGTATACTGGAATTGAGGCGATTAAGTCAAGTAGTGATGGCACACCACCTGACTTGTTATCCGAAAGCTTTAATCAGCAATCAAATCTAGCAGGTATGTCCAACAAACAGCAGTTGAATCACGAAGAAAATGTGGTTACAAAAACACCGATATTAAGACAAACCACTGAATTACACGGTTTGAGGCTAGCTGAGGAGTATGAAAGGGATCTCACTAGGCCGCATGAAGGTATACCATCAATATCTGTGCTTCCTTCAGCTATCAACCATGAAGTTTTAGACGAGGCTAATGAGCCTATAGCTACCACTGAAGAGTCTATAAAAACTATAGAAGTGGGGACGATTAATGCGATTACCGAAGGGCCTATAGAAGGGGCCAAAAACAAAGAAGAGAGAATGAAGATGGAACTCCCAGAATTAACTTCTTCAGAACCGCCAAGTTTCATTATAACAAGTTCGGATAATGTTCCAGAAATACAGCCTCTCTCCTCAACTATTTCTCCCGATGAACTAAGAACTCAAGCAAATTTCCACAATTCTGGCTATAAACAAGTACCATCACTAAATCCGAGCGACCTAGTCAAAATTTATGAAGATTCCAATCAAAATAAGGATATAAGCTCGCCCGCGAATACCCCATCACCAAATCCACCTGAATTACCGGTGACAAATGCTCAAACTTACGAAGAAATTGAGAGTGATCAGAATATTGTAACAACAAAAAATACCCCAACACAAGGTTATGTGTATAAATTGTTAGAGCAAATTAAGGCAGATAGATCCAATGCACAAGTTTCAACACATCAAAATTATGAAAATCCTGATGATATGGAGCATAAAGAAACTGCGACTATTATAAACACAACTTCAGGTATTATATTTTGCGTGCCAGTAATAGTAATACTGGTAAGGTTAGAAGTAGATTCAACTGGAACATTAATGTCCAGTAGGTTTTGGACCTCGATCTTCTCAACCCCTCCCCGGGATTTCGATTTATGTCTAGGTCCTTTTTTATCTTTGTCTATAGCAAGACTATAATATTAGGTTGTTCAGAAAGTATCGTTAAAGCTTTAATCCATTAAATCTCGATCCAGAAATTTGTTTTCGATAAAAAAAATTTTCCAGATTATGATGACTTTCCTTATAAATCAAAAGTGCGCAGGCAATTAAAAATTCGNTCTCGATCCAGAAATTTGTTTTCGATAAAAAAAATTTTCCAGATTATGATGACTTTCCTTATAAATCAAAAGTGCGCAGGCAATTAAAAATTCGAATTCCTGCCGGAGCCGGTTTTGTTTTAACACAGACTTTCAGTGAAAAAATCCATTTTTACATCGATTTTTAAATTTTCATAAAATGAACAATGTAGCATTTTTTTATAACTTTGTGAGACGAATAAAATGACATCAAAATGATTGAATTTGAACAATATTTTGGCTTATTGAAACGAAAACATGAATCAAGGTTTTCGTTTCGATAACCCAAAATATTGTTCAAATTCAATCATTTTGGTGTTATTTTATTCGTCTCACAGAGTTATAATAAATTGTTACAATGTTCATTGTATGAAAATTTAAAAAATCAATGCAAAAATAATTATAGAACCGGTGCCAATCAAACCTGAAACTCCAACAAATAATCAAAATTATGAAGCAGCAATACCATCTGAACAAGAACATCCCATCCAAGAAAACACTAATCAGGATTATGAAAATCAAGACAAAGACTATGAAGGTGGCAAAATCCCAGGAATTATTGATTCAACTTCTTACCATAGCTCACCAGAGGCTAAAGCAGATAAACAAGAAGCTTCTCTGTTAGAACCAACTGAAACTGATACAGATACCGATTTTGGTATAGATACCGCTACGGATACCGATTCTGCGAAAAATCTTCAACCGGTGAACAAATGTCCTGTTGATGATGAAAATTTTTGCAACAGCATAAATATGTCAAATAATTATCAAGAGAATTCAACCACCGAAGAACCAGTAGCCGAAGAAAGCTATGGCATACCTACAAATACTGGAGTTGATGGTTATATTAATGAACAATTTGGAGGTTATACCGGCTCTGGAGGAAGTTCTGAACCCGGAGGAAATGGTGCTGGAAGTTATGGACCTAATCAAAATTATGGACTTAATCCATATCAGTCATGCACAGGGAATAGTTATTGCCCTAGTAGAAAGCCCACATTTGGCACCTTTGAACCTTCTTGTGTTGCTACATTGAGACAAAATTGTAGGACACAATGTGTTCCGAGTACTCCTCAAGGAGCACCTTGTTTGTCCTCATATTCACCAGATTGTATTTATACCCAATATTGTTGTTGTCCAGTGCAACAAATATCGCTGTGTGACTTGATAAGGGGGTAAGTGAATATAGTAGTTTTTGATGACATAAATTTTTGTTTTTAGAGTGGCTAGAACTTTGGGGCTATGCCATGGATAAAAAGAACTAAAATATATACATTTTGTTAGTTTTTAAATTTTATAACCACCGGGAGTGGGGGTAAAATTTGTTTTTTTCAACAAAAAAATGTTTTAAAAACATTTTTATCTATTTTAACAAAAATAGTTAAAAATTGTGTTAAAAGTTTCATTTTTTATTTGAAACAAATTTACTGCAAATTCCCCCCTCCTAAGTGGCGTAGGGAGAAAGGTCGGCGGTGGGGGGAGAGAGGGCACTTCCCCAAAAAATAGTTATTTTTCCAAAAAAACATAAGGGGACTCTTATAATTAGGTTTTTTAATTTCAGCATACTAGGGTGAAGGCACTTAGCCAGGGTAACCAACTCAGAATTTCGAAAAAGGGCAAAGAGTTTTAAAAAGACCCCCCCCCACTACGCCACTGCCCCCATGAAATAGAATCCCAATCCCACTCTTGGATGGATTAAATTATATTGCTCAAATTCTTTTCCACCAGAATTGTTGATGTTTTGTATATAATGTTGTAAATATAAATAAATCTTTGTTTAAATTCTTTTCAAAATTACCCATTTTGCCCAACTTATTCATCCTTCCAATGGAAATCAAATCGCGGTTCAGGATCTTCTCTCTGTTTACAAGGTTGTAAATCGCTAGGCGTCTTCTCTCGCTTTTTTGAAACTCGTTTTATGATGCTCCCGAAGACACTCTGACCTAAAGAAAAAATCATAGTTTCGAGTTCATCGAGAATCAAGTTTTAAGAAACATCTTAAAATCGTATTAGAGTATTTGGGGCAATTATAAGCATTTTGTGGTTATGATTGCTTGATTTGAATCTAGAATTAAAACTTTATTGATTTTTTGAAACAAATTTTGTCGTTTTATTTATTTATTTAATTTTGATGTTTCTGAGGTTTGAAAAAATGAATTACTAACAAGGAACAGGCATATATAGTTTTGTAGGGCATACCCGACTTTCTGTCAAAAATGAAAAAATTAGCTGCTGAAAATCTACCCCTGCGAAGATATATATTTAACTTTACTTTATAAGGAAATTGTCTTCCATTAAAGGACCAGTCTACTTTTGGGGAGTTTTCTTTCAGTCTGATACCCAGAATGCAGTGGGTTCGATCCCCGCCGGTGTCAGAATGTTTTTGCCTGACATTGATTTGCTTCCTTTTTAAAATTTGTTTAATTCCACTTTTTGCATAAAAAAATCTGGATTCTGAATCCTGAATCTAGATTCAGAATCCTTTTTTGAATCCAGATTCAGAATCCAAATTTCGAATCCGGACTCAGAATCCGGATTCAGAATCCAGATTCAGAATTCGAATTTTGAATTCGGATTCCAGATTCAGAATCCTGAATTCAGAATGCGGATTCCAAATCCGGATTCAAAATCTGAATTCAGTATCCTAATCCAGATATAAAATCCGGATTCAGAATCCAGATTTTTTTATGCAGAAAAGTGGAAATAAACAAATTTTAAAAAGGAAGCAAATCAATGTCGGGCGAAAACAATCGGGGATCGAGCCCGCAACATTCATGGTATCAGACTGCTGCTTATCCACTAGACTAATGGGCTTATAACAAAATAAGTCTTAAATTCCTTATAAGCCTTTGAATTCCAATTTTCTCGACACCAGAAAAGTATGGAGTAAAAATTTTTATGCGATTCTAGATCATTTTTGACCCTCTAAAAAATAGCAACAATTTTATCGAAAAAGCTTGGTATCACTTGGAAACGTTCCCTATAAGGAATAGATTATCAGCAGCTATTTTTTTATTTTTGACGGAAAGTCAGATATGCTCTACAAAACTATATAGTTCTTGTAAAAAAATTCGACCGCGAGTTCGGATGTGTTCCTTGTAAGCTAAAAATCTTCTCTTTGGCAAAAAATTGGAAAAATGATTTTTATCGTTTTTGCACTTGTATTTGAATTTCTTTTTGACACCTTTTAACAATTTTTAGACATGGGACCATGTAGATCCCTTATACCAGCTTTAATACTATTTTTGATGTCTTGCCATATTATACTAGCCGAACCTAATCCAAAACCACAATATGGCCCTCCTAATAATAATGGATATGTACCACATGGAGATATTTTCTTGCCCGAAGAAATGGCTAAGGTTTACAACAAATTTTTAAGAGTCAGAACTATGTCAAAATTCAAAGATGATTTTGGGTTGCACCAAAGTTCATTCGTCAGTGAAAAAGTTGTACAGAAAATGTGATTTTTTTTTGACAATTTTGATATCTTTTGATAAAAAATTTTTAGGCTGCCTCAAGAAATTCATCGTATCCCTAAGAAAAAGAAGCTGATAGAAAATTTTGTGCAAAAGACAAAGAAAATGATGAATTTGGCACGATTTATGAACTATATTGATAAAAATGCTACTATGCCACCTAGTTTGGAAATCGAGCTTACCAAGGACCAAAATAATCGTCTGAAAATTGAAGAGAAGGTTACTTCTCAAGTCATAAATTTAGCCTCTGGGTCGAATAATGTTCAAGTCGAAGAAGGACACTCCGCCAATCAAAACATCCCTCCTCCAATTCAGGTTCCTATCGCTTCTGACGCTCAAGAAGTGCTAAAAAGCTTGAATGCCGTAAATAATGCTTTTGGTAGGGAAAATATGAACAAAGGTCCTCTTCCACCGGCTATATCTCCACATGAATTTGTTGCAATTGCTTCTAGAAATCTGACCTCTTCTCAATTGATAAATGTAGCATCTGGTTCGAATAATGTTCAAGTCGAAGACGAGTACCAGTCCAATCAAAATACCCCTCCCCCAATTCAGGTGCCCAAAGCTTCTATCAATCAAGAACCTCTTCCGCCGGCTATATCTCCACATGAAGTTGTGGCTGCTAAAAATCCAGTTATTTCAGAGACAAGCCAAGTCCAAGTTATACCGGCAAAAAGTTCGGAAGAGAATCTGCCAAGCAGTGATCCATATGAATCTTTAGTTGTGCCACCTGATGAACCTAGTGTTCCTCTAGTACCACTGCCATCCTCTAGGCCTAGAGTACCCGAAGCTCCACTCCCTTCTGTACAAACAAAACAGGTAGAACAAACAAGTGCCGTATCTAGCCTCACAGAAACGCAACATGCCAGCTCAGACAGTTCAAAATCAACTTTAACGTCAAGTTATGATCAGCAGCTGCAAGAGGCATCAAAAAGTCCCGAATCGACCAATTTTGAGCATCAGACACCTTCTCAACCTGTAGCACCTTCTCAACCTGTAGCACCTTCTCCACCTGTAACACCTTTTTCAAGCCAAATCAAACCTATAACAGCACCTGCTCAACAGCCCTATGGAGAATCTAATGTAAAGGTATCAACTAGTAACAGTCAAGTTTCACAAGTCCAAAATTCTTTTCATGAGGTTCAATCTTCAAGATTGAATGTATATAGCCAAAATTTCGAAAAGACCTCAAAAAATTCAGTATTGGGGCAGTTAAAGCCATCTTCAAGATTTATGGCATTAAGTGAAGCCAAAAAGAATGAAAAAGTGGAAATTTCAAAGAAAAATGAAGTCAATCAAAGCCAGTCTCAGAGCTTATTAGTTCAAAGTTTGGCTCAGACTCAAAGTATAGCTCAACCTACTACACAATTATCCTCAATTAAAGAAGACACATATGCAAAAGAAGTGATATCGCCTGTATCAGAGCCTAGTCCTCCTCAAACTCCAGAATATGTTGCTTCCAATGTAGATAGAGAACAACCAACTCCACTACCACCAATCTTATCAACACTAGCTCCTCCCACAACCAAAATAATCCAAGTACAACCATCTCCTAAGCTAACTGAAGATCATGCTCCNACTCCACTACCACCAATCTTATCAACACTAGCTCCTCCCACAACCAAAATAATCCAAGTACAACCATCTCCTAAGCTAACTGAAGATCATGCTCCCGAAGGTCTGAACCTAGCAGAAGCCTATGAAAACTCCTTTTTTAGCACGAATGTAGCACAAAGTTCAAATGTCGCTACAAAAATTGAAAAATTCGAAAGTTCAAGAAAAACAGAAGTCTCTGCTCAAAATCTAGGTTCTAGTCAAACTCAGACAGTGGTGGCTCCAGTTAATGTTGTTCACAGTAATATGGGTAGAGAGCCACCAGCTCCCTTACCACCATCCTCATCACCAGTGATTAGAGTTACTCCACCAGTGGTTAGAGTTACTCTTACTCCACCACCAAGCCCACCGGCTCCACCTAGATATGAAAACAAGGCAGTTTCTACTTCTGCCCCAAAGCCACTCCCACCTTCGGTAACACCACAAAATGTTCAAACAACAGCGCCACCAGCTGTTACAATTTCATCAACAGTAGCATCTCCAGTAACAAAAATTGTCCAAGTACAACCGACCCCTGTGCCAGCTAGGTCAAACCTTGTTGAAACCTATGAAAATACCGTTTTTGGCGCCAAAGACAGCTTGACCTTAGTCCAGACATCAAAAAAGGTCGAAATTTCAACAAAAATTGATGTTCCTAATTCAAATTTGACTCAACCGACTACATCATTACCATCAGTTATGGAAGACCCCTATGCAAAAGAAGTGATGCCACCTGATTCGCCAATGTTAGGCCCTAGTCCACCTCAGCTAGTGGTAACTCCAGCATATAATGTTGACAATAATATGGGTAGAGCGCCGCCAGCAACATCACCACCAAGTTTACCACTTGCGGCTTCGGATAAACCATCACCAGTACCACTGAAGTCTGAAAGCAAGGCTTCTTTAGTTTCAACCCGAAAACCACTCCCACCCTCAATAACTCCACATCACGTTAAAACGACAGCTTCTCCAGATACAACAAGATACTCGACACTAGCGTCACCAGCAACCAAATCCATCCAAGTACAATCATCCCCTATGTTAATCCAAAATATGGGACCGGAAGGCCTAAACCTAGCCGAAGCCTATGAAAACTCCGTTTTCGGCAACAATGACAATTTAGCATTAGCCAAACCTTTCAAGGTGTTCATGCCCGTAGATCGAACTCCTATAGTTCGTAAAGAATACCAAAGATTTAATAACTATGCAGCACAAGTCCAAGGTGTGCTGACTCACAGAAATTTGTCTCAAATAATGCTGGAAAGAGTAGCACATGGGTATACCTTAGCTCCAAATATCAAAGAGAGAAAATCGAAGATTATTGCAGAGAATGTGGCAAAAGCGGTGCACAGGGCTAGACTAGCGGCTTTTGGTGGTGCAAATTCGAATATTAAAGGTGGGATATGGAATGATATAACTAATAGAACGGAGCAGTTTGAGGATAGGAAAGAGGTGAACATGGGAAATGAAACGGATACAACTCTAGAAGAATTTGATGTTGGACAAGAAAATGCTAAATCCTCATCTAGTGCCCTCTTACAAGAAAATATTAAACCGATCGAAGTGTTTCAAGCAAAAATTCCTTCACCAGGTCTAGAAACCGAATTTTTGGTCAACAATAAACCTGCTCAAGAAACTTCGGCAGCAACAACTTTTGAAACATTGCCAACTACGGCTTTGCCAATTGTGCTCTCAACTAGAGTTATACAAGCTTCAAGGCCATCTCAAATGCCTTCAATGCCATCACAAATGCCATCAGAACTGGATATCCTTAACATTGAGACGACGACAGAAATTTTACAACCTTTTGAGCTCAAGGCACCCGTTGAAGTTGTGCCAGATTTGGTGCCATCAAAAGAAGGATTTGAAATGCCTTTACCCCCACAAGAGCCTTTAAAATTTGTTACAGCGAAAAGTGAAGCAGAAACAACAAGTTTGCTACCCCTTGAGCCCAAAACAATGGTTGAAGTGGTGCCAGCTTTAATGCCATCGAAAGAAGGATTAGAACTGCCTAATTTGCAACTACAAGAGCCTACAACCTTGTCTACACTTCACCCACATTCGAGAGCCAATTCAAGGTTTAGATATGTCACCAAGCCTCCATTACCATCTACCAATAGGCCTCTTATAATCCAGACTTTAGAAAAATCACATAGTGAATCAAGTTCCAACACGAAGAACTTTGAAGACTATGACTATCATGCATTTTCACAAAGAACTTCAAAAATACCACTACTTCCTGTCAACCAGGAAAATCTTCACCCAAAATCTGTATCATTAAAGCCAAAAACAAGGACCGAAATCGAAGAAACTTATCGACAAAAAGTCATCAAACAACTTGCTAGGGGCCGGTTAAGCTTGGGAACTTCCAGGATAGAAGAAGAAAAGGTTCAAGATAAACACCGGGCAAGACCTTCCGAAGATTCGAATAAGGTCATAAAAGTCGAGTCCGTGGTTCAAGTATCAACTGGACCTGAAGTGTTCAAACCAAGACAGATTTTAAAGAGTAAGATGGGGGCAAAAAGGTTGGAAACCGAAGAAAATACAAGTTTTAAAAAATCGAACGGGGAAGAAAGAAATAATGAAACAAGTATAAAATCTCAAACAAGTGAGGTGTTGAGCCAAAAGAAAGAAGAAACAAGAAATTTGTCAAATAATTTCATGGTATTTACCGCACAAGGAATCTCCAACGCACGAATGGAAAAACTACAGACCAACAATCAATTGCCTGTGGCTGCACAAAGAAACTATAACACACAAATGGAAAAGCTACAAACCAACAATCAGTCAATCTCTACACAAAATTCATCTTTTTCCGAAAAATCCATCCAGTCAACAAACCTTACCTCATCGATAAACCAACTCCAAAAATCAACAAATTTCTCCTCATCGCCACTCAATCGTAATCTCTTAAAAGCAGTCAAACTCCCGAAATCTTACAAAAAAGCTTTAGTGAAGCTGTACAATCAAGGTACCGAAAGTCAGAGACTGAGAATCATGGAAATTTTGAGAAAATTCACTGTCAAGGCTAGACGGATCATGCACGAGGAGAGAATGAAAGCCTTGGGAATTCTTTTGGCTAATATCACTTTAAGTGAAGGTCCTATCAAAATTGAAAAAATTAATGATGAGAGGAAAGTGGTCGAAGGAAGTATACCCTTCCCAATTAAAAACTCAAATTTGGTTCAGCAACAAGTCATACATAGAAAGTTTACCAAGAAGTTATTTGCCTCAAAAACACTACATAGGATGAAAGCTATAGAAAAGCATACAATGATATTACAACATAATAGAAATTCAAGTAAGTTAAAAAATTTTTAAGGGTATGATGTTTTTGAATTTAGGCTTTAACTCTTCATTTAAGAATATCACTGAATATAGGCCAGAAACAATAGCAAAAAGGAATGAAAGTGGGCGAATAGTGTCTGTTCAAGAATCACAGCATGGTATTTTTTGTCAAAATTAACAGTTTTTTATTTTAAAGAAACATTTATTGAAAAAAATCTAGTTTTTAGAATTATTTTTCGTTTCGAAAAATCCTAGAGCCGAGAAAAAATCTAAAATAATTTTTTAGCACATTCTCCTCTTATCTTAATTGACTCATCATCTAACAATAAAAGTGTTCAAATTGTATCTGCTCCAGAGCCTAAAAAAGGTATATTTTTATCAAAATAAACATCCTAATATTGAGTTGTTCCAAAAGTAATGCAACTTTTTACATGAATTTTGGACCTCATGAAGTTTGGAACCCCTCTAAAAACTACCCCTATAAGGGTAATTTTATGTGGAGAATCAATTGCGCGCATTCCCGAAGCGTGGAAACACTTCCCTAACCCTGATTCAGGGGAAATATGGGTGTATGGAAGCGCAAATTTAAATCAGGGTGTCTCAAATGAACCTTCGTACCCTTAACCTCAATGTCTTGAATGAACCCTCACACCTTTTTAAACATATTTGACATATTTATCCGAAAATCATCCTAATGGGAGTAATTTTATGCGGAGAATCGATTGAGAGCATTTTCGAGTGAAAAATTTTTGTCTGACCCTGATTCAGAGAATTTTCGCTTCAATATATCACTTTTCATGCTTCAGGGACAACTTATTTTGAATTTTTGTCTAAAAATCCTTTTATTGGGAAAATTTTATGCGGGAAATCGAATATATGCATTTCATGAAAATCGCTTAAATCAGTATCAGGAAAAATTTTTCCATGTTACGAAAGTGCGCGCAATTGATTCCCCGCCTAGATAGCTGGTTTTCCGGCTAAAATTCGAATTATTTACATTTTCGCTTCAACACACCCGCCCTTTCCTGAATCAGAGTCAGGGAAGAATTTTTCCGCTTTGGGCATGCGCACAATCGATTCCCCGCATAAAATTACCCCTATAGGATGGGTGTCCAGATTGCACCCGTACGGGTGCAAAATACACCCTCAACGACCTTTTCGCACTATCAATTGCACCCACAGATAAAGAATTTTGTACCCGCACCAAAAAGCAATATGGATGCCCTGCTTCTAGGATTTGTTTTAGAAAAAAAATTTTGTCCAGAATTCATGTAAAAGTCGCATTACTTTTGAAACAACCCAATACATTAAACGTGTATGTGCGTCTGACTGTACGGACGATCTCAACCCAGAGCGCGATTGCAAAAGTTATAGGGGACGATGAGAGAAGACGATTGACACTGAAATCATCGAAATCGAAGACAAAATTTTTTCACTTTTTTTCCTTGAGACCATGTATAAAATTTACTCATGTGTAAAACTTTGCGAACCTGTAGGTACTACTACGCTCGGAGATTCCCTACTTTTCCCCTCCGAGTGCGTTAGCGCTCGGTTTCCGGTACTATCTTTTATTCTTTAACTGTTACAAAAATTTTCCATGCATTTTAAAAACGAAAATACTATACTATAAAAATCAACAAAAAAATTTTTTAGCACCTGCTCCTCTCATCCTAATAGACTCATCATCCGACGGCATCGACTCAATTTCAAAACTCACTATCAATCAAGCTACTCATTCACCGGACGAAGCCCGCTTTTACAGAACTAAAACTACAGCATCACCCAAACCAGTTATAATAACAAGAATAAAAACCAAATCCATCTATACCAAGAAAACTTTCCATTACGGAGAAAGTGGAAAGCGAATGAGATCTTCTTTCAGAACGGTATCTTTACCAAGAGCTGAGAATCTTCCTTTACCAAGAGCTGCGAATCTCTCTTTACCAAGAGCTGAGAATCTCTCTTTACCAAGAGCTGCGAACCTCCCATTAGCTACTGAATCTAGGGCCCAAGCCCGTATGGAAACGTCTTCTATTAAACGAATTGCCATAATTAGGCATAATGGAAACAGGCTACATCATGTAGAAACTGCTGTACTACCAAAACCAATCGAAGTGCCAAAATTAGAGAAGCTGGGTCAAAATCAAAATCTAGTCGATGAACAAAAGGCATTGATAGAAAGGTTGATGAAAGAGGCTAAAGGCATTGGTAGAAAGGTTGATAAAAAAGTCATAATGAAAGGAGATAAGACTATACAAAGTCATGCTGAAAGGAAAGAAAAAGTCAATGAAAGGCTAGAACATGTCGATTTTAATAGGCAGCATAATCCACCTTATTTGACTGTTACATCAACGCCTTCAAAAAGTGGTGGATGTTTAGGTAAGAGCTGACGCCATGTTGGGTAAACTTAACCCCTCTTTGCTCATAAATCGTACAAGAGGTCTAGGCGGTCGAAAAGATCACTTCTGAGGTTTTTCACAGCGAGGAATAGATTGTGCGCATTTTAGAGCCATGAAATTTTTTCCCTTGGGAACTCGAATTTTCAAAAAGTTTACTAAAGTGTTTGATTTTTTGCATTGGGTTTTTTCGACATGAGGCAGGCACGTAGCGAGAAATCGGCTATAGAGGGGGGGGGGCAATCCGTAAAAAACACTGGTCGGCCTTCAGGCGACCAAAATCACAAGAGGGACCCTTATGTTTTTTCGCGCCTTCGGTGCTATAGGGGGAGGGGGACAATTGTCCGGATTGCCTCCCTCTCGCTACGTGCCTGACATGAGGAACTAGAATCGGAAAGACTTTTTTGATTGTGACCACTGGAAATTATACCTACGAGGGGCATACCTCTAAAAACCTCTATGAGGGACATACTCTTGTGTTCCCTGAATCAAGGTTGAAGAAGAATTTTTAGGCTTCATGAACATGCGCAATCGATTCCTCGCATAAAAAAACCCCTAGGGTGACCTTTTCGAACACCTAGCCTTCTTGTACTCTCTTGTACTAGTTGTTTAGATTTACGATCAAATACACAAATTACCTACCTTGTATCAGGACCAAGGAAAATTTTTTCGAATTCAGAAATGCGCGAAATCGTTTCCTCGCATATGAAAACCCCAGGGGTTGCAGGCTTTGACGACTTTTCTAAATTTATGAGTTAGGGGTGCCAAAAGCATCGGTCCAAAAATGTTTTTACAGTAAATTCTGAATCGCCCGACCACCTATCCATTTTCAATTTTTTTCTTGATTCATAACCTATCATTAAGAAATTTTTTTCAAATTTTAGATGGAAACTGTAAAAAAACCACACCTTCCTCATATGGGCCTATGTCAAGATGCATCCCTACCCTTCGACACGATTGCAGAACCAGCTGTGCTCCTAGCACACCCCAAGGAATAGTCTGCCAACCACCTAATCACTTGCACCCACAATGTCTTTCATCGATGTTTTGTTGTTGCCCAGCGAATCAGCATGCTTTTTGCAGTTTAGTTGGAGGGTAATTTTTTCATTTAAAAAAATTAATTTTGTAATAAAAAATTTTTTAGTGTCGTCCAGCCACTAGGGTTATGTATGCGGGTTAGATCTGCTTAAATTATTGTATATTAGTTAACTTATTAGATGTAATATAGATTTTTAAAAGTTTTATAAAATTTTTATTGAACACGATTTAGGCTGCTTAAACATCCTAGTGTCAGCGTGACACTGACAAGTAAACATTCGCTACTTGTTTTTTTTAATTTTTTCAAATATGACTTAAAAAATCTTTAAAATCGAGTACATTAAATAAAACACAAATTAGATGCCACGCATTTACCGTTGTGGAGATATTTGAGGGCAAAGTCGGCAATTTTGATCACTTTTTAACTTAAGAAAAGTTTTTTATCCATGAAAAAGGCACTGTAAATTTTTTGAATTGTTTTTTTGTAAAAATCCGCATTTTTTGAAAACTATAAGTTTTGAAATGTTTTTTTTGTAAAATTCTTCTTTTCAACTTACAAAGTTACAGAAAAATTTACCAGCTGCAGGCAAACTGTCGGAGTCACAGAAAAGCTTACAGCCAGAATCACAGAGAAACTTACAANTGAAATGTTTTTTTTGTAAAATTCTTCTTTTCAACTTACAAAGTTACAGAAAAATTTACCAGCTGCAGGCAAACTGTCGGAGTCACAGAAAAGCTTACAGCCAGAATCACAGAGAAACTTACAACCAGAGTTACAGAGAAATTTACAGACAAACTTACAGTTAGAGGCGAGCCACCGACCCGAGCTCCGTATAGGAGCCGATCTACACAATCTATGTTATAACCAAAAACATAGAGAAGCTTATAGCCAGAGTCTCCGAGAAATTTACAATCAGAGTCACAGCGAAATTTACAGGCAAACTTACAGTCAGAGTTACAGAGAAATTTACATTCAGATTAGTATTAGTAAAGTAAGTAACGAGCGTAGACCGGCGGGCCTACACTCGTTTAAAAAAATGATAACCTTATTTTTACAATATCTTGCTCGTCTTATGATAATCCATTATGTTTGATTGACATATGCTCATTAGTAATACCAACATTTAACGCCTGACTTTTGATTTAACATGAGTCAGCATACTCAGAAAAATGCATTATCTTTTAGATAATCTTTGATGGCTAAAGTCTATAATACGGTATAAACTCGGATCTTCGAAAAATCGATTCTATCGCTTTATTTCAATGGGTTATTGACAAAAAAGTGAAAAAATGTCGCTTGAAAGTTTTTAGGTCACTTTGAGGGGGTCCAAAATTGCCTATTTTTATGCCTATTTAAAGGACCAGTGCAACTCATTGGCAAAGCATGGGTTTTTGCCACCAGAGGTGGCGGTTCGATCCTCGCCGGGGAAAATTCCTTTTTGATTTGTCCCCAGTCACCTCACTTTTTTGCAATTTTTCTCCATGAAAATGAGGTATACGCCCTATGGTGTAAAAATAAAAAATGATCAGTGAACGCAGTTCTAAATGGTAGGCTTATTCCCAGGAAATCGATTTTTCTGTTGCACTGGTCCTTTAAGTCTTTTTTGGTGCTTTTTCTTCGGTCCCGCGCAGCCCCCCAAAAGGAGGGGGAGAGGTGAACGAACGCATGGGGACTAATACCTCGCTGGGGATTAAGAGTTCGCGGAGGACTAAGGGCGCGGGGCCAGCCGAAGGCCGGCTCCGCACCTTTAACCCCGCAAGAACCCTTCGAGATCTTAACCCCGCGCTCGCGAATCCCCTCCCGGCGAAGCGGGGCCGAAGAAAATCGCGCCAAAAATGGCGAAGCGACCATGCACAGAGCGATTAAAACACAGTATAATTTTTTGTAAACAGGCGGAAGTGGATATGTTGCCGAAAAATAAAAAATAAATTTTAAAAATCGAGTTTACTCTGTTTTTATCACGTATTATGCCTTAAAACCCCTAAAATAGGCAATTTTGAACCCCCCTCAAAATGGCCCAAAAACTTTTGAGCGACATTTTTTAAACTTTTTTGTTCATGACTCATCGAGATAAAGCGATTAGCATCGATTTTTCTTAAATTCGAGTTTATACCGTATTCTAGATTTTTTCCTCTTTGATTTTTAGCTGAACTTGAAAAAAAAAGTATAAATAGTTGAATTTAAACAATTTAATTTCCAATTTCATGGATATTTTCCAGTTGTTCATAATTTCAAGCACCAAAATTTACTCAAAGTAAAAAAGACGCACACGAGAGAGCCGCCGGTCATTTGGGATCACGTAAAGTGATTTATGGTCACAACTGTCGAAACAAGCTTTTATATTGAATGTCCAGCCAACAATTTGCGTAGTAAAATCACACCTTTCGCCTACTTTTGAAACGTTTTATTTTATTGTTTGAGGAAGATTTTTGATTTTTAAACATTTTATCTCGAATTTTTATATTTCGTATCTGATGTACCTCAAACGGATTAATTGCCCTCATTCAACTATCCAAACAAAAATCAATGGGAATGTGTCCGACAAAAAACGATAAAGAAAATTTTTCCTACCCTTTAAACTATTTTCAACTTTTTTACTTCATTTTTAAGAGGAAGTTCGAGCTTTACCTAAAAACTCGAAAGTTCGAGCTTTACCTAAAAATTTTCATGGGAGTTGGACAACTTTAAATTTGACGTGGATTCGAACTTGAAACCCATAAGTGCAAATCCTGGCACACTAACCACTCGGCCATGTGAATCATTAGTATCTTTGATAATATATATCTCACTTTACTCTTCTCGTTGAGCTGAGTCGAATGACTTGACTTGTCTTTAAAATTTCGAATTTCCTCCAATTTTTGCCAAAAAACCGCCATGCAAAAAGTTCGAACTTTCAAAGCATCTCTTCTTAAACTTGTCTAAAACCTATACAATTTTATTTCCTTTAAACATCTTCATCTATTTTCTTAAGATGCTTAAGCTTTTTCAAGGTATAAGCCAAATATCAAGGTGAATTTTTTGGACAAGTTTTGATGGATGCAGCTGTTCAGTAATTTTATCCCTGCTAGACATGCGTGTCTAACAACGAGCAATGCACAAGGAAAAGCATATATAAAGCGTGGCTGAGATCAAATTTTCTTTTAGGCTTAGGATTTAAATAAGCTAGCTTTTTTGACTCTTGTTATTATTGAATATCTTTGCTTGAGAAAAATTTCTTTAGGTTATTAACCAAAAGCTTGGGGGTTGACTTTGAATCCCAATAAGAAAATGTGGTTGATATTTTTATTGTTTGTTTTTTCTGGATGTGCTTTTAATGATGCAGGCGAGTTTATTTATAATTAGTTTATGCAAAATTTATCATAATCCCTTCCACCCACGGCATTCGGCAAGCTGAATCGATCGGCGAATTTTTTTAAATTTTGACCCTTGCCTACACCTTTTCGACATTTGGTGCGCCATGCACCATAGGCTTATTCAGGATTTTTTTCATGCAGAATGTAAGCACACCTCATTTGGGTACGGCTATACCTTCCCACTAATTTCCTAGTGGAGTGGTAAATTTCCATAAATCTATTCATCTCNTGCACCATAGGCTTATTCAGGATTTTTTTCATGCAGAATGTAAGCACACCTCATTTGGGTACGGCTATACCTTCCCACTAATTTCCTAGTGGAGTGGTAAATTTCCATAAATCTATTCATCTCATAAACATATTTAAAAAATTACTATATTTAGCCAAAGTTAAGCATTCAAAATCCAAAAATTCGACTTCAACTGCAGTTGAAGACCTCTGTGCTCGGATACACAACAACACAGCTTTTTATGGTGTTGAACCATATGATGTCTTGCTGATAAAAAATGCATATGAATGCCAAAAATCTTGTGTTGAAGTCTTCCCAACTTGTGTTGCTGGTAAGAAAATTTGAAATTTGTAGAAAGATGAAAAAATTTAGTTGCTTTTTATTATATCCATGAAAAGAAGGATGAGCATATTTGTTATTTGTTCAATAAAAATAGCTTGGATGATTCTGTAAGATTTTTTTTCCCTACCCGGACCTACTCTCATGTACTCTATGGGGTACAGTTAGGGTAAGGATTGACCCCTCCCACACGAATCTAGGGATGGGGGGGGGGGTTGTCCGGCTACCTCCTCCCGAGCCACATACCCCCTATAGATATACATAACCCCTCATTCCTCAATTTTAGGTCTATCTCATTCCAGAAAAACCAGTAAACAAAAAAGATGTCATCCGCTCATTAGAACTTGTTCGAAATTGCCACCAATTTGACCCCTATCCACCGCTATCCGATGATGGAATCGTCTCCTCCACCGACCACGCAGTCCGCGACAAGAGACGTATGTACCTCCTCATCGTCCCCAAGAAGTCTAAATTAAATTTTTAGAAAGTCATTTTGATGACCCGGTACAATCGCTAGGTCCTTGGACAAGCTGGGGGCAATGCTTCCCATCGGGTATGATTTTTTTCTTACTTCTCTCTCTTCCTATTCATTTTCAGGAGGGATGAGGGGTGCGCAGCCCACAACAGGAGTTACTCCCAAATTACTGAGGCATTTTGCGCATGCCTAACCCCCGAACCAGGCTTCGGAAGCCGAACTTAGATGCTTGCTTAATTTATAAGATCGGACGGTCCGGTGGCCTACGGAGAGAACTATTCCAAATTTTCATTTCAAAACATAAAATTTGAAATTTAGGGGTTCAAACAAGATCACAAGCTTGTGAATATGGTCGGAGTTTACAGCGTCGAGGCTGTCCAGCCCGAGCTTATCCTCCACATGTACAAGCTGTGCCAACTTGGCCCACTCAGCAGCAATATCCTCCAACACCATCAGCGCATGCACAATATGAACAACAAAGAAGATATCAAGAAGAATTGCAAAGGAGGTAATAATAACTTGCTCATTCAACTTCCCTAGGGGCTGGTTTGAGCCGCGATAAATGTAAAAACTTTTTGTCGCTTTTTAGGCAACTTGAAGATCAACGTCGCCAGCAAGAAGAGCAAAGACGCCAACAAGAAACTCAACGAGCTGCTGCAGCACCCCACTACGCCCAATTCCAGCAACCCCAACAAGCAGTTGCCGGACGACCCCAAACTCCCGCTATCCCAAGTGCTAATCCCTGTCCTAACAATATCTGTTTCCCACCGCCTACCAGACCACCACCACCCCCAGCACCATCTTGTGTCAGCAATGCTTGTTTTCCAACAAGACCTACTATAGGAAATTGGGCCGAGTGGTCGGACTGGTCCAAGTGTTCATGCACTTGTGGTGATGGTATTATGCAGAGAAGGAGAAGCTGTCCTACTGGAAATTGTGGTCCCGGTGAAGGGGTTGAGAGTAAACCATGTACTATGGGACCTTGTGAAACGTGGTCACAATGGTGTGAATGGAGTGCTTGTAAAGCGACTTGTGGGCAAGGAGAACGTGTTCGGACAAGATATTGTCTTTTAGGTATGGCTATGAAACTTTATCATCCGTTCCCACCTCCTTCCTCCAATGGTGTGTAAACAGTGTCGTAATTACGGGGGAGGGAATCAGGAGAAATCCCCCCAATTTGAAATGTTTTTATTTTTCGGGTGAGAAAAATGAAAATTTTTCCAAAAAGTATCCAATCCCCCCCCAAATCTGGACCAAAATTACGACGCTGTGTGTACTGACCCCGTCCATTTAGTATGACCTCTCGATGGAATATACCACTTGAACCCCTTCGCCAATTTGACTTATCTATCTCCGTTAAGGGCCGCCATAAGCACGGCACAAGCTATTGTATGAAAGTACGACGGCCCCACAAGCTATCGTACGATCGTAAAATTAACGTCAGGGTACGACGAAATCGTCACAAGCTGTCGTACGATCGTACGACGCAGTACGATGGCATCGTACGAAATTCGTACGATAGCTTGTGGCTATTTCGTCCGTTGTATGAGTGTATTTTACACTCGTACGATGACTTCGTACGATAGCTTGTGCCGTTGCTTGTGGGGACACGATAGCTTGTGGCGATCCTAATAGTCTTAAAACTTATACTCCTTTAGGCACACAAATGTGCGAAGGAAAAGATTTTGAAGCCGAACGTTGCGATGCCGGTTCCTGCCCCGAATGGTCATCATGGGAGGACTGGTCCGCCTGTTCACTAACCTGTGGACAAGGTGGTAAACAAACACGCCAACGCACATGCTTAGGAAGTCAACATGGATATGAATATTGCCAAGGTATATAAATTTCTTCATAGTCCCAAAAATTTGCATATTTAGGCAATAAAATTGAGGATAGGCCTTGTGATTTGTCTCCATGCTCATTCTGGTCACAATGGTGTGAATGGAGTACATGTAGTGTTACGTGTGGGGATGGTATGAAGCGGCGGTCGAGAATATGCCAATATGGTACCGATTGTGTTGGAGAAAGCGAGGTAAAAATATGCAAATTTTTTAATGCATGTATAACCTCAGCATAATAATTGCATGTTTTTTAACCTTGTAGGATAGTGTCTTCTGCTTTGGACCACCTTGTTCAGCATGGGCAGAATGGGGTCTATGGACAAGATGCAGTGCCGAGTGTGGACCAGGTACAAAGAAGCGAACCAGAAATTGTATTGCAGCCAATGGGGACCCGTCGGAGGCCTGTCTCGGTGAGAATATGGTATGAAATTGCATGGTGTCTAAAATTTATCCAAAATTTTTATTTTTTAAACTAATTTTTTGTAGGAAACAGTGCTTTGTAACGAAAGAGCTTGTGCTACGTGGACAGAATGGTGTCCGTGGAGTCCATGTGATCGAGATTGTGGTGGCGGTATTCAACTTCGTAGTAGGGAATGCCAAGTTCCAGGAGGAGGTAAAATCTATCGCCGAAAAAAGAGTTCAAATTTTAGCACCCTTCCATGACAACGCTCAATGCCCTGGTCCAGAACGTGAGACACAACCGTGTAACCAACATCCTTGTGCTCCACAATGCCAGGTACAGATTGTCGTGTTGTTTCCAAAAACATTTTAGTGGACCCAATGGTGTCCTTGGAGTCAGTGTTCTGCCTATAGTGCTTGTGATGTTGGTATAAGCCAACGGTCTCGACAGTGTGTTGGAGAGCCTGGGTGTAGCTGTGATGGACATAGCGAAGATTCGAAGCAGTGTCGTGGAGCGGTAGGCCATAAAATCGGTTTTAATTTTTTTCCAAAAATTTCAGGCTCCTTGTACCCCACCACCGCCTCCACCACAACCAACTCCATGTTAAAAATGTAGAAACTCATGTTTTATAGAAAGAGATAGCATTTTATTTAACTTTCGTGTATTTAAATCACTGCCAGTAGAATATTTTTATAAAAATTTATTTAAAAGATATTTGATACCGACCATTAGAAAGACTAATTAATGCACATAAAAATCAAGTACTATTATAATATAACTACAGAGATTACATATAGCTAGAGCTCATTTACGATTCTTGTGGCAATTGTCGGTGTTTCCAGTATCATGACTGCTAGTATTACTCCCACGATGTTTTTTGTTAGAGTTTGAATACCGCTGCTCTTTCGAGAACATGAGGCGAACACTAAAACGTAAACTTTTAGATATTGAGAAAATAAAATCATCTACTTTAGTGCATATCAAAAAACTAAAGGGTTTCTAATCGTTTTTTTAGATATACCTTTTCAAAAAAGATGGACCTGCTAGCCGACCATGGAACATGCTCACACCCAAATCTATATAACATATTTAAAATATCACATAAAAATCGATTAAAAATTACATGGAAAAATCCAAAATTTGCATAAAAATCAAAAATTTTATTAACTTTAACATACAATATGCTATGTATAAACACATATCAAAATAATTATAACAAGTAAATAACACAGATGAGGTAAAGCTAGGGCCTATCGTCTTCTTCTTTCGGGACTGCGGTCTCGTCTGCCTGTTCTGAAAATTACGAGATTTATTTATTAGTTGAGCAGTGAGCAAACTACCTATCTCTTTCAGAATCTCTCCTATCCGATTCTCTTCCTCGACTATCATAGTCTCGATTCTTTTCCCAGTCGTCACGATTTCTATCTTCTCTATCAAAATCTCTAGTTCTTTCACGCTCCCTATCATCTCTTCGACTATCTCTATGCCGGTCTCTGTCACGTTCCCTTTCGTGGGTATCACGTCTTTCTCTTCCATTCTCTTCACTTAGGCTCTCTCGCCGCTCTTTCTTATTCTCATTTTCTCGGCTCCGCCTTCTTTCTTTTTCTTCATCATGTTCTTTTTCTTTATCCTTATCTTTGTTTTTCTTCTTTTTATGCTCTTTTTGCTTTTTCGGGGTAGAGGTAAATTTTTCGAGTTGTTCATCCATTTTTTTCATCAATTTCTGGCGGTATTTCTGACATTCTTCCTCAATGTTTCGATCTCCTTCATTTTCTAGCTCGTCTTGATAAGCCATTACTTTCATCTAAAAATGTATGTTTAATCATTTTTTGTTGAATAAAAAATTTGTTAAAAAGACGATTTTTTGAGTATATTTTGGATTAAAAATGGTACAATTTTGATATAAAAAAAAAGAATTTTGTCGAAATTATTTTGAACAAAATTTAAGCATACAAATCTATTTTGACAAATTTTTTGACCTCAAAAATCGAGTTAAAAATTTATTGTTAATGCAATGAGTGAGATTTTTATATCAACTTTAAAATCGATTTTTGACAATTTAAAAAACGATCATACTTCAACTTCACGTAACAACTGCCTCCGTTTCTCTTCATATTCCTGCGTACGGACTGGAGGACTGGGCGATCTCGAAAGAGTTGAAATATCTGCTTTGGACCCAGATAAAGATTCGAAGCCCTGTCCTTCTTGAGATTGGCTAATATAACTCTCATCTTCATCTAATGGTATGCCATCAATATCTTCATCTTCCATTCTCATTGAGGCACCTTCGGCTTCTTCCAACTCTTCCCATTTACTAGTTGTGACTCGAGGTTCTGCGGAAACATCTACCTGAAAAATAGATTTTAAAAAAATTTTGAACATAAATTTACTGTCCATAAAATAAAAAATATTTTGGATCAAAAATGGATTTTTTCATTTTTACAGTTTAAAAACCCCAACCTGATCCCAGCTGGTTTCTTTGAATGCCTCTTCTTTGAAAACCGGTTCTTTAGTGTAGGTGGATGTAACTCGGCTTGTTGATGAGTATTTGTTGTCATAGATATCTTCTTCCAATGGAGCTCCATCAATGTCCTCATCCATTGAATGTTCCGATTCTTCTTCCAATGGTGCACCATCAATGTCTTCATCCACATCCATCGCTGATGCTAGAGGATTGTCTACTGGCATAGCCTAAAATATGCAAAAATTAAGGTGATAAAGTTATGCTTAAAATTTAAGAACCCAATTTTTTATAACCAAAAATGTGTTTACAAAAGTAATATACTTATTTTAATAACGAAAAAATCTAAAAATATAAGCATTCAATAGCTCAAAAATTAGATACCCGTATTTAAATACACAAGATTATATCATCAAAAAATTATTTTCTACCTTAGCTAAACCCAAGAAAATATTCTGATAATTGATCAATATTTCAGTTGGATAAATAACATTATCCTCCCACATTCGGAAACATAACATAACACGTTGTCGAAATTGTTCGGCTTTAATTCGACTGTCGATTTTTTCATATGTTCTATTCAACTCCTTGAACACTTTTTGTAAGACATCACCAAAATGCTGCCGGTAATAAAATACATCTTTCACTCGGACGCCACAATTTGCCAAAATATCAGATATTAAATAGACACGGGCTAACTAAAAATTATCAATGTACTGGTTATTATATGAAAAAACTGCTCAACAGTTTTATGAAACATAGGAAATTGTACATCAAAAACGACAGAGTGAAGATACAGACGCTTGGTTTTTATACAAATGTATAAAACATCTGAAATTTATAAAACAATATAAATATTTTTTAGGATATGTCAAACGGTCGCTTTTTTGTAAATATTTTTTCAAAATTTTACATTATTAAAGCATCATAAAACATTTTTATAAGTAGAAAAATACAAAATTGTTACCATAAATGCGACCGTTTAGTATATCCTAAAAAATATTTCACGTATTTCATAAATTTGATAAAAAAAAACAAACGATCTATTTCTTCACTCTATCGTTTTAAATGTATGATATTTTGTTAGTAATCAAATGGGCTATGTCCGACTTCATTGACAACTACTCATCGACGACTACCAAAAAAACAGCAAAACAAGAGCAATAAAAATAACAAGACATCACAACATAATAATTTTTATATGCACCTTTTTATGCAAGGGAGTTTCATCAATCGTCAAAGATTCGTAGATACAATGGGCAATCTCTTTGGCACAATCAGCATGCTCCAAACACCATATCATAGCATCACCAATTGAACATTTTTCGGGATCCAAATTACGTAGCAAATCTTCAAACTCGTTACGATCAGTGGCCGATAAAGCGCCTTTTCGTTTCTCTTCTTGGACAGTAATTTTTTCCCAATTTTTTGATTTTGGAGGTTGCAATTTTTTGGGCTCTGGTTCAGCACTTCTGGAACGACGTCGCCGTTTGCGTTCCTAAAAATATGCAAATTTTAAGTGCTCAGAAAATGAGGCCTAATTTTTTAAATCAAAAAACTTGAATACCCAAGTTTTTTGGGTTCATAAAAATTTGAGAATTCAATATTTTGTTTTTAAAACCGTGTAAATTAATTTTGAGCGCATAAAAATCTGTGGACCTTATTTTTAGATCCAATAAAATTTGAGTACTTTAAATTTGAAATCTTAAAAATTTAATCACACTATTTTGTTTATAAAATTTTGGAGTACCCGTTCAGCCTGTCGTTTGCTTTTAGGTACATAAGCGGTGTTGTACAACTGCGGGGGCATTCCATTATTAAATAAAGAGTGTGGTGGTGGCTCCCACCAAGAGCCTTCATTAAACATTTTGAAACGCTCCAAACGCCAATGTCTCACGTCATCGCCTTGTAAGACTGAATAAAGTTTCCAACGGTAATAAACATGAGTGGGATGGTGGTTATCAAACAGAAAGCTGAAAATTAGTTTGAAAAATGTGAAAATGAAGGTGGAGCTCAATTTTTGATTTTTGCACTTTTGACTCTCTAATTTTGAGAAGCCAAAATTTTTATTCCTCTTTTTTACAGATTATTTTTTGCTCATTGTTTTTGAGGCTCTAAGACATTTCTCAACGGACTTTTTTCGTCGTTGAGAAATGTCCTAGAGCAGTTTTTGACTACTTTCTAAGACCACAATTTTTGATCAAAATAGATTGCTTTAAAAAACAAAAAAGCAGATAATCAAACAATTGATCTTCTATTTAATAAGGCTCTAGGACTTTTCACAACGATATAAAAAATCGAGGATGGACTTTTCAAAAAGTCGATTTTCTCCACTTTCCCGAGGTCAAAATCAAAAAATTCCTTTATATTCAAGTTCCTCATATCAAAAACCATAGATAAAAAATCAGCCAATTAAAAAAAATGTTTTTATCCCTTGGTACCACTTTGAGGAAAAAAATTCAAATCGGCTGATTTTTTGTATCCGGGCGTTTTTCGATATGGGAAACTCAAATCTAAAGAAATTTTTCGATTTTGGCCAAGGGAAAATGGAGAAAATAGAACGTTGTGAAAAGTCAAGTCGTTGCAAAAAAATCCGTTGTGAAAAGTCCTAAAGCTTTTACTAACCGAAACATTGGATTAGCACGCTCTTTTCCCATTAGCATAGCTTCAAATAATGGACCTTCACGCACCATAAATTCGATGGTCCGGTGTATGAGCATGAGCAGGGGTCTAGAAAAGGGATATGGAATTCAAAAAATTTGACAAAAAAATTATTTTTAAACAAAAATTCGATCTTTATACGGCACAAACTTTCAACAAAAATAGGAAGGGCAGATACCAACCGACAGTAAAAATATGATATTATTTTTTAAAAATCAGAAACTGTAGCTTACTAACTCGTATGAAAAAAATGTGTTAAAATATAAACGTAAGTGCTGGTGTGGTATTTAGAATGGTAAAAGTAATTTTAGTCAAAATCAAATTTCTATAACAATTTTATTCAAAAAGATTTTCAATGTTGCTTTGTGATTTTTTGAAGATACTTCTCAAAAATTATGTAAAATCTAACAGGGTCATCATATCAACTATCTTAATGTCCAAATATGATACCAATAAAATCTTGCAAAATAAAATGAAAACCTGTTATGTACAACAAACTCGAGCTAAAAATGTATATTACAAAACGCCTCGACCTCCACTTTTATTTTCTGAGGCATAAAAAGTACTTAAAAGTACAACTCTTAAATAAAATGTCAAAAATCGAGTTGCTATATATAATCCAGCCATATCGAAGAACCAATAATAAATAACGTCGAAGGATTCAACACATACCTTTCGGTTGGAATCACTACGCGAACGACTGCATGATTGATCATCTATAGAATAAGGATAAATTCAAGAAATTTTCAAAAAATTTATATTATACAATTTCAACCCAAATTTTCAAACATAATACCCAAAAAGAACCTACTGTACAATAATAATAGAGTAAATTGCTACAAACCTCCTTGTAGTCATCCAACATTTCTAAGTCGTCTGGCAAGGGAGCGTTTAAACGTGGTAGTTCTTTGTACTTCTTCAGGAATTTTTTCAAGTCATCAGAAAATGGCTTAGCATTAAATGGTAGGCCGGTGGGTGGATCTGGCATAGCTAATTGTTGAAGTGCATAGGGGACATAGAAAGGCTATAAAAAGGGAATGTAAAAATTTGTGATTTTTTAAATAGCCGAGCTCAAAAATTATGCTCAAAATTTCAGAATTCAAGTATCCATTTTTAAGGCTTCAAAAACCAAAGTGCCAAATTTGTAAGCTTAAAAAAATTTATTTATTTACACTCACCGTTGGTGGAATAACAACTGGGCGAGCCCAAGACACTTTAATTTCATTTCCGTTCAATCTTTCTCCAGCCATTGCATTAAGTGCTCGTTCAGCATCAATCCGTGTCATGAAAGCTACAAATCCGGTAAGAGAATCACGAAATCGATTTTCATCTGGTCTCGGATAAAGAACTTTGGCTGAAGCTAGCGGTCCATAGGAGCCAAATGTCTCGTATAGATCTTCCAGTTTAATCTGAAAAATGAGATCAAACATTAAAAATCGCTTTTTGAGGTAATTTTGGGCTGAAAAATTATATTTAAAAAATCTAATTGAGCTAAACATTGTAATAAAAATCAATTTTGAACCCAAATTGGATAGCTCAAAGTCCGACAAAACATTAGTGATGTGCAGTATCGGTGTCATATCCTAACAATACCAAAAGCATGGTATCAGTACCGTTTGCAAACGGTACTTTGGTACCGATACCGTTAATCTTAAAATCTTGGTACCGGTACTGTTTAATTTTAGCAAGCCGGCTTTGGTATCGGTACTGATTGATTCTAACGGTACTTGCACATCACTGCAAAACATACATCCATAGGCAAATTACAAAGATACAAATTAGTAGTGTGCGTATCAACATCAAACTCGTTATTGGCGCCATTTAAATAGGGATTGTCCAGAGACGGTGCAATTTTATCGATATCTTCCTCTGAAACACCCATTTGAGTTTTCAACTGATCTCTCAGGCCACGGCGTTCTTGGCGCATTTCTTGTAGTCTAAAAGTGAAGTTAAAAAAAACTGTCCTTAGTTTATTTTGAATCCTCCCTAAATCCAAAACATTTATACCACTCTAATTTTGATCAATAAAAATTATACTGTTTCAACTCCTCTTTAAACATTTCCAAATTCGTCATTTTAGTCTTTTGAGTGACTTTATTACTCCCCGGCTTTGGTGGGCGATTACTAGGCACTTTCTTCTTTTGTGCCTCTTCCATAATTTTCTTGGCCGTTTCTTCAGCTTTTTTCTTGGCTGCCTCCAAGCTCACAGGCCTTTTAGTCAAAGCTGCAATTGGTGCTGGCTTATAGACAGATCCACCAGAGGAGACTGAAAAAAAGTGCTGTTATTAACCAAATTTAAAGTAAAATAATAGCCGATACAGAAGGTCCATGTGATTTTCTTGCCATAGACCATTTTCCTGCATCAGCTATTGTCAATTTTGTTAACAACTCAAAGTATACCAGTTTTGCTTCCAGCTTGTACGACTTCTCCACGAAGAAACAATTTATTAATAGGTTTTGTAGTTTCATCAAAAGTTTCACTAAACTCGTGTAAAACTTCTTGCAAGCGAACCTGTTCCTCTTCATTCTCAAAATTAAAAATAAAGTTTGGTAAAATTTTGAACAAAAAGTTACCCTTTTCTTCTTTATTCTATCCATTTTAACAAATTTTTAAATCATATAGCATAAAAATTGACAACAAAACGTTAGCTAAAAGAGAAATTTCACTACAAACAAATTTCAAAACGAATTAAAACAATCTACAAAGCTGTTTATTTTGAATATTCGATTCGCTGTGGCGATTTTTTTTTTTTGCAGCGCTGCATAAAATGCCAAATAAGTACGGTGGTTTTCGTTTCCATTCTCAAGAATTTTTGATAAGATGTTGAAAGTCAGCAGCGATATTTGTTCGTCGCTAAATCACCAGTGGTAAACCCAAGCGAAAACCAAAGATCTTTCGGGTGTGATTTTTCAGTCATTTAAAAATGAAAAAACCAACTGGACATTTTGATAAAAATTTTGTTAGATTATAAAATCCTTCTTTAATTATAAAACTTTTTGCTTGTTTTACTTTTTTCTATCAAGGTATGTTCACATGCTAGTGTCAGCGGCACTAGATCTTTCGTTACCGATTGGCCGTTACCGGTCTTTCGTTAATGGACCAATCGTTACCGGTCATCTGTTACCGACATGGTAAAAATTTTCTATAGGATTTTTTCGAAATTAAATTTACCCCGAATAAAGGGGTTGTCTACATGAAAAAATTAATGTTTTAAAGCTCCGGTCTTTTGTTAGGGCCGCCACTAATACGTTCGGACCGCTCCCGAACGAACTTTAGTTCACTAATAACTTCACTAATTGCGTTCGAACGCGTTCGGAAACATCACTAATGGGCGTTCTAAAACGTTCGGATGCGTTCGGGCGCTCGTCCGAACATTTCCGAACGTTTCAGAACGCGTCCGAACACCTATTAGTGATGTTTCCGAACGCAATTAGTGAAGTTATTAGTGATAAATTAGTGAAGTCAAAAATTTCCGAACGAATTAGTGGCGATCCTTATCGACTCTACCGGTAACGAAAGACTGGGAGCTTTCAAAAATCAATTTTTCATGTAGAAAATCCCTTGTTTGGGGTAAATTTAATTTTGAAAAAATTTAAAAAATTATCCTGACCCCTTATAAAAAATTTTACTATGCCGGTAACGGATGACTGGTAACGAAAGACCCAGTGGCGTAGCCAGACCCCGGAGTGGGGGGGGGGTGCGATCTCGAAAAATTTTACCTTGGTCCTTATGTTTTCAAAAATTTTGGGCAAAACATAAAGGGGGATCAAGGGTGATTTTTTCGAGTTTTCAAAAAAATATTTTTTTGTTTTCAGCCTGGGGGTATTCTGCATAAATTTATGCAGAATCCCCCCTAGGGGGATAGTGCATAAGTACCCGCTGACGCTAGCATGTGTAGACCCCACGATAGAAAAAATTTTCTATTTAAAGAAAGAACAAAAAATTTAGAGATTAGCTCATGACATCACCAGAATCGGATACTCATAATGGTTTTACAGCATTCCCTGCTATCATAGAGNAGGAAAAATTTTCTATTTAAAGAAAGAACAAAAAATTTAGAGATTAGCTCATGACATCACCAGAATCGGATACTCATAATGGTTTTACAGCATTCCCTGCTATCATAGAGGATGATAGTCAAGATCAAAATGAAAATGCAGGATTTTTGGGTGGATTTATTGGACGTCTATTTCGGACAAACACCGAACCTAAACAAATCGGCGTCGAAGTTCAAAGTGCTGTTGAAGTACAAACTGTTTCTGTAGAAGAACAAACTTCTCCAAATGGTTCAGTTCATTTTGAAACATCCAGATCTCAGGGTTTGTAGTTGACTAAATTTGAATATTTATGTGTAAATTTAGATATTAGCCCACGACCACCACTGGATGATGAAGCTCGCAGCATAGATTCTTTGTCCTTAGCCAATACTAATACTGCAGATAAGAAATTTGGCAAAGTGACCTCATTTTTCCGCAGAAATCGGAATCAACAGTTGATTGACTATGATCGAAGTGATCATCGGAGATATTGGATGCCTGATTCTACAGGGAAAGAGTGTTATGAGTGTCATGAAAAATTTACTACTTTTCGAAGGCGGCATCATTGTCGATTATGTGGGCAAATATTTTGTAGCAAGTGTTCAAATATGCATATTAATGGAGCTAGATTAGGTAAAAAAATTTTTTTTGATGTTAAATAAAGTGACTTTTTTTAGGTTATACCGGGATGTTACGAGTTTGTGGGTATTGTGCAAGCAATGTCGATAAATTTCTGGCTACTACGAGTAATCAATCGATTGAAGAGAAGTCGGAAAGAAGTCAGTCACCAACTAATGATGATACGTTGGCAACGTCTACAGATACTTTGAGTAGTGCTGGGATAGCGACTGTTTCTAATGGTATTACATCCATAGACGTAGCCAGGGGCCTATTGCGACATCGGAAAGTGCTTTAAAATCCACTGAGATCTCAAATTTCCACTTTCACGCTTAGCCNTATTACATCCATAGACGTAGCCAGGGGCCTATTGCGACATCGGAAAGTGCTTTAAAATCCACTGAGATCTCAAATTTCCACTTTCACGCTTAGCCCCTCCTGTTGCAAAATCCTGGCTACGTCTATGATTACATTATGTGCCTACTCATAGGTGCATAAGGGGGTCCCTCCTACTTGTGCATCTATGTGTCTATTGTGTCAAAAGCGCTTTTTTAGGGACAATATGGTCATCTTCAAATCATGTGGACTCATATGAGCGAAATGACTCATTTCGACACAACCAATCAGAGTCCGATAATAACCTTGTTGGATCATCATCCCGGTCGACAAACCCACCATCCATGCTATGTGTGCAAAAACTTGCCCTTCAAGAGTATGAGCGGTTTCTAATCGATGGGAATAAAACTCTATCTTCATCTTTTGAACTAGCGGAAGATGACAATGAACCAGAATGGGTTAAGAAGATTTCGGCTGATATGCAGTCAATGAGAGACTTTGTAAGGGCCTATATGATCTTTTCCATATATCTACTTTTTTAGACATCAGTCGAGTGTGCAGCTTATGAGATTCAACCCTGTACTAGTGTTACTGAAGAGGTTGGTTCGCCTGCTAGTCAAGAATCGCCTAAAAAAGTTAGCCCAAAGTCATATACCACTGATGATGAGGTATCAAAAGATGTTGATGTATACCAACTGTTTGAGAAGAAGTTGTCCTCTTTGCTCGATTTTTTGTTTGAACGGGAGCAAATCGATGCTGCTCAGTAAGACCCTCTTTCTGTTAAAAAGCAACTTTTAGGTGGAATGATGTTATATGGAACCTTAGCAAAGAAATTGTCAAAACAATAAAAATCGATGTCCGACGGGGCGATGCTATGAATATCACGAAATATGTGCACATCAAAAAGTTGTTAGTAGACGACCCATTACCAAACTATAAAATTGTTCATGGAGTTATTTGTACCAAAAGTTTGGCACATACGGACATGCCATCGGTTTTGGACAATGTCTCCGTGATGACATTGGCGGGTAGTATCGAATATGAGCGGGTTTTGGAAAAGTTGTCTTCACTCGAACCGATAATTATACAAGAAAGTGAATATCTCAAAAATCAAGGTAGATAGTTTTAAGTATCGGTATCAATACTCTCCTTTTACTCCTTGACACTTTATTAGGGTATACTCTTTCACACACACTACTCCCCCCGATGTTTAGGGAAGGGGTAGTAACCATTTTGGTCCGCCGTGATCCATAGTCAATCATTCTCCCTACGAAATGACCCTCATTAGGATATCCATTATTTTCTTCCCTTCATCAACTTGATCCTTCACTTCCCTCCTCAAACTATGTTTAAATCTATAAATTATTTTTATAGTGAATCGTATCACCGCTCGAAGAATTTCTCTATTATTGGTAGAAAATTCGGTTGCAAAANCCTTCCCAAACTATGTTTAAATCTATAAATTATTTTTATAGTGAATCGTATCACCGCTCGAAGAATTTCTCTATTATTGGTAGAAAATTCGGTTGCAAAATTAGCAGGAGATATGCTACTCGATGCCCAAGTAGCATTAGCAATAAATGTGAAAAGAACCGTCTTAGAAAGAGTCTCAAGAAGCACAAACGCTGACATAATAACTTCTGTTGATGCACAGTTTATTCAGCCGCAAATAGGGTTCTGCCCGAAATTTAAACAGCTTGTGGTTCCGTTGAAAAATGGCGAAAAGAAGGTTATCATGGTATAGAAAATAGGAAAAAAACATTTTGATTTTTTCAATTTTTAGATTTTCGACGACTGCAATGGCGAACTAGGCCTATCCGTCTTGTTACGAGCCTCGTCGATGAGAGAATTAAAAGCAGCCAAGAAAATTTTGAACTTTATGATTATGATGCGCTACTCGTCCAACTTAGAAATTGACTTCTTGAATATGTTGAATACTTATGCGTTACCTCGATCACTAAAATGTACAATATGTATGATGAACCAGGAGTGTAATACTACTGAAGATGTGCCAGAGGTTCGCTATATTCGATTTTGAACCCCATTCAATAACTAAAATCACTCTGTCAAGGCNAATGTACAATATGTATGATGAACCAGGAGTGTAATACTACTGAAGATGTGCCAGAGGTTCGCTATATTCGATTTTGAACCCCATTCAATAACTAAAATCACTCTGTCAAGGCTGTAATCTCTGCTGAACCATCACGCAGATTCTATTTTACAAGGGAACCCCACAAATTGTCTTTTTTTAAATATAGAACTGGACAATAAATCCAATTGCAAATAGTTAGCCCATATGCATATATAACTAACAGCTGGAATATAGGTCCTGAAACTCAAGTATCGCTTAGACAGCGTAGATCCCTCTACCTCTGTGTGGAGAGGGATCTACGGTGTACTTGAGTTTCAGTTCCTATAGAAGCCATATTCTGTTAGCTATACATGAATGTTCCTTGTTAGTTATACGTTAATTTTTTAGGACGGCTTCATTTGTGCTTTGGAACGTAGCCATTTAACCAATTCTCCTTTTATACATTTCGCTCCACCTTACTTGGAAACTACAAAAGGAAGAAAATGCTACCTAAGGACTTATTTCAAAAAGCCGCTATTTCATTTTTATACAAATGAAGATTTTCAAAATTTCAAGCAAAAAGAAAATGAGCTTCATGAAAATTTGGAAAAACTAGATTCAGAATTGAAAGATTTAAAGTTAAAGATAGCGCAGCAAGAGCATCGGATTATGAAGGAAAAGAAGGTGACAATTGCGGAAAGAGATAGGGTGATATCTTTCCGGGCAAGATCGTCGTTGTTGTTTAGGGCAAGATATGAAAAGAAAAAGCAGATTGAGGCGGAAATGTAAGGATTTTTTAACAACAAATAAATAAACTGGGGCCTGTTTCTCACGTATGTGTAAATGTAAAATGAAATTTTTATATCCATAACTTTTTACCATTAACGATTCGGACCATGTCTTGGACTTTTTTCCTCTTAAAAATATAAACAAAAAAGTCACCACGGTCGACATAATGGTCCGAAATCACTAATATTAAAAAATTTATGGATATAAAATTTAATTTTACACATACAAGAGGAACATGCTCCTGTAAAAGAGTCTTTACAAGCATAGTTTCGAACCAACTTATCAACTAAAAATAGTTATCGAATTTCTGATGTACTATTTCCTTGCCCTTTATAACTAATTAAACCTTTATCTGTAAAATTCTATTTTTAAGCAAAGAAAGAGCCGAGAATAGTGGCCACGATCAAATTTCGATCACTCAAAGACGAAATGGTGCGAATATTGATGTCCTCAACCCATACAACCATCAACGAATTGTCTTTTTATATTCAGCATTTTCAAGAAAATCTGCAAACTCATCCTGCTTAGGGCCGTGGTTGATCGCCAGAAATTTTTATGGCCCACAAGATATACCATTGGGCAATTTTTTAATAAAGTTAGTTTTGCATTGTTTCGAAGAAAGTTTTTCAAAAAATGAAAATCTTACTTTTTTGTGGCCCAATTTCCGGGTACCTTTGACTATATCCCATTTTCAGTTACTGCTTTACTGAAGAATACAAATGCAATGCTTGTGAAAAATCCATGATTGAGCATCAAAGAAAAATTGTCCACAAACATGCAAGAATTGAAATAACTACTCAAATTTATGTAAAATCCGGAAACACTGAAACTGAAGGAGAAGGCCTCCCACCAAGTTTTTCAACTAATGACAGTGATACCATATTAGCCTGGAGAAGGTGTCCAACGTTAGTGTTTTTTATTATTAATACACACAGGTGGTATAGATAAAGGATATATACCATTCATCAAATCTGGACGAATTGATGAAAATGAATGGGTTAGGTTTGAAAAGCCCGATCCGATTTTACAAATCCATCGGTTCGGTTCAGAGGGGGTCAAACCACTTAATATCACGCCTAATGTTATGCCTTTAGATGCAAAGCAAATTCTTCAGTAGTTCAAATGAAAAGTGGTGCCTGGCATATGAGCTTTGCAAAATTCGTCGATTACCTAGCAAATGGTATCTATTGTAACTCTCAACTACTTACAAACCTGCCTCAAGAATGTGATCAATGCACGTTTCATGAACACCATCATTATTTTTCATGCAATAAATTTATTACGTGCTTTAAAGTTATTCCTGTAAGTTTTGAGAATATAGTCCATTTCAGTTGGAGTCCGAAAAAAATTGAGACTCATGTATATTGAATTAGATAAGGAAGCTGCCCGCTCGATCTGGCAAGTTAAGCAACGTTGGGCCTGCTGGTTCGAGCCGAGTAAAACTTTTGATTCTCAAATTTTTTTAATATAAAAAGTGAGCAAAAATTTTTTGTTCCATAAAAATCAAAAGTTTTAAGGACCGGAGATCGAACCTGAGGGCCCAATGTTGCTTAACTTACCAAATTGGATGGGCGGCTTCCTTAACCACTGAACTATGGTGCCTCAACTTTTTTCTGACTCCAGCTGAAAAGAACTATATTGAGATCTATATAGAAGCCGAATAACACTGGACAAGGGACAATAAATTTTTATAAGGGCCTTTTATAAGGAGCCAAAAATTATGGGAAAAGGGACAAAAGCTCGGCAAAGGGACAACTTCGTCCGGCTTTCTGTTCCGTAACCTCCCTCTCCCCTCGCCCACCTAATAAGCAAAAATTTTTAGATCCGACCTCTACATGTCGTATTCAGTCCGATTTTATGTAAAATCGAACCTCTAACAATATATTGCCAAGCGGTGATTTTAAAGAAACAAGATTTAATTCTTGAAGCTGAAGGAGTCTTTCAACAAGCTGAAAGTTTATTGGAAAATCACGAGGGACATATGATTGAACACTTGAGATATGCCTTGAAAATGTGCCGAGAAAATTTTGAGTAAGATCATGTTAAAAAAATTCTAGGGATCATGATTTTTTAGATGCCTGCTAAATAAAATTAACATGGAAAAGAAGCTGGAAAATTCTCAAACAATGCTATCAAATGATGAATCTTATTTGAAGGCAAGTTTCATATATCCTACCAACACGTCAATATTTCCACTCTACCATCACAGTGCAGAAAAATGCCGAAAAGGTGCAGGCAAGGGTCAAAAATTTAAAAAAATTTGCTAATCGACTCAGCTCGCAGAGCGCTTCAAAACGAGTACCATATCATGGGGTTTTGGGGGTTTAACCATGGCTGATTGGCTAACCTGCTAGGGCTTCAAAGGGAGAGGGTTCGATCCCTCGCCCAACAAAGAAGAGCTGAGCATGGAAGGCGCTCGGAAGAAAAAAGTGAGTATGTAAATTGCTCGAGAGAAGAATTTCACACTCACCTCTTCTCCCAGCACGTTAGAAAAAACCCCATCATATAATACTCGTTTTGAAGCGCTCTGCGATCTAAGTCGATTGACGAACTTTTTTATTTTTGACCCTTGTCGGCATTTTTTCGCATCGTGCCATACCCTAATGACCCCCTACCTCACTTCTCCCTACCATTGTGACTTACAATAGTTAAAAAGCTTGATAAGTAGGAGGGAGAGAGGATGGGACTAAACAATATTCAACGGAATCAAAAACTTCAGTTTCCTGGGTACACAATTGGCATTTCAATCTCATATTTTCATCAAATTTATAATTTTGTATTTTAGGCTATTGATATTATAACTGGTAGCCGCTACCTCACCTATGCTTTTATAAACGAGTGGAATACCATCCGCTCAACTTCCGACACAGCCAAATTTTCGAAGAAAAGCAGTACTCTTACCCTTCCAAATGGAGATTCAAAAACTGATATGCACATTTCTGGCTCAAATGTGAATCTACAAGGTTCCGACCCAACAGCAGATATGTTGTTGATAGTTGAGTCGGTTTCTAGAAACTCATCTCCGAGCTCTAGTACAAGCAATTTGGCTATAAAAGAACAAAAAGATGCGCAACTCCCACCGTTAAACAACCCATTTTCCAAGGCGTTGCATTTGGAAATGCCATTGAATGAAGGTAGGGGAAATAGAAATCAAATTTTTTTTAAAACTTTTTATAATTTTCAGATGGAGTTCCAGTTGTTGTCAAGGACATGATTGACTTCAAAGGCAACACTCATCCAGATATCGGGTCTATCATAGCCTATGCCCTTTCTTGTAAAGAGTATAAGGAAAAGAAGAAATTCCTACAAGATACCATTAGTGATGAAGATAGGCCATTAACTTTGAGGTCAAGCTTAATGAATGGAAATGCGACAAATGACGCAAGAAGTCATATTGAATTGGATTTTTCAGATTCGAGAGCACAGTATTTTGTCAAGGTAATATAATTTTTGACACGATAAAAAGAGGAGCACTTCAACAAATTTTTAAGGTATATTTCGCAGACCGTTTCGACCTCCTACGAAAAGTAATTTTTGTCGATGGAGAAGATCACTTTATCCGTTCGTTGGCTTCTTCATCAAGCTGGCATCCACAGGGCGGAAAATCTGGAGCCTCATTTTTCCGAACCCAAGACGAACGCTTTGTTTTCAAGCAAATGTCTCGAATTGAAGTTGAATGTTTCAAAAAATGTGCCCACAACTATTTTGACTATATCTATACAGCTGTTACTGAAAAGAAATTGACGGCCTTGTGTAAAGTATTGAAAAGTTTTTTTGACATATAAGAAAATGGACAAAATTTTTCAGATTTATGGTGTTTTCCGAGTGGGATATACTAGCAAACAAAGTAGTCAACAGCTAAAGATGGATGTATTGGTGATGGAATATCTATTTTATAGGAAAAATGTCAAGCAGTTATGGGATTTGAAGGGATCATTAAGGAATCGGTATGGAAAAAAATTTTCAAGAAAATTGATTCTTCTTTCAAAAATCGATTTTGAAAGAAAATTTTCGAACATCGGGCCAGTCCTTGCCTCAGACAGCAGCTGCTGCGTGGCCCAATCAGCTGCTGCGTGGATCAAACAGCAGCTGTGCCGCAGCGCGCAGCAGCTGTTTAGTCCGTGCAGCGCGCTGTGGCGCAGCTGCTGTTTGATCCACGTATCAGCTGATTGGGCCACACAGCAGCTGCGCCGCAGCACGCAGCAGCTGCTGTATAAGGCAAGGACTGACCCATCGTTTTAAAAGATAAATCGATTTGTCTTCAAAATTCAATTTTTTAATTATTAAAATTCATTTTTCAAAAAAATCATGATAAAAACAAATTTTCTTTTTTAGATATGCATCAACAAAAAGTGCAACGCCAGTTTTGCTAGACGAAAATCTTGTTCAAGACTTATGGGGAAACCAAATTTACGTCCATCCATATTCCAAAGCTTCGCTGAATCAGTCTATTAGTAATGACAGTCACTTTTTAAGTAGTCAGGTATCTTTTAAAGTTTCATTCAAAAATTAATAATTTTCCAGGATATTATGGACTACTCTCTCCTCGCCGGAATCTGCGAAGAAAACAATGAAGTCATCATTGGAATTGTTGACTATATGCGAACTTATACCCTTGATAAAAAAGTTGAAAGTCTTTTAAAAACAGCCTTGCCAAGTACCCATTTACCGACGGTGGTCAGCCCAGAAGTTTATTGTAAAAGATTTTGTGAAGCTATTGATTTATATTTTCCTATAGCACCTGACCAGTGGACCGGCCTAGATTCGTCTATGCACGGAATTTTGTAAAAAATTTTTATCTCGTCTATGAAAATTTTGGATGCTGAGTTTGATTGTTTTAATTAATAATTTATTTAGAGATTAGGCAGATAAGCCAAACGGGAGTGGGTGCACAAATTTTGCATATATATTAGATCGTTACCAAATTATTGCATCTTTTATTTTTTTATCCAAGAGGCTCCAGAAATCCGTTTTCGACAAACTTTTTTTCAATGCTATGCAAAAACGTATGCTGAACACGATCCAATCAATTTTTTGAACGTAATTCATGTTTTCGTGTCAATATCCAGTCTTTTCAAAAGATTTGGTGTTTTCAATGCTTCTCCGTCTAGAAAAATTCTAGTATGGTCGAAAATTTCGTCACAAATCGACTTCTATAGCCAAATATCAACATTTTAAAATTAATTTGCAACATTGAAAACCCCCAATTTTTTGAAAAGTTTGGATATTGACACGAAAACATGAATTACGTTCAAAAAAATTGGTTGGATCGTATTCAGCATATATTTTGCATAGTATTGAAAAAAGTTTGTAGAAAACGAATTTCTGGAGCCTGTTAGATGTTAAAAAGAAAAGATGCAATACTTTAACCTAATAGTTGTAGACCACAACTTGTGGAAGGGTGGGTATAAATTCATTTTTTTGAAAAGGGTCTCTTGTGTGGTAGGGGGCATCCTCCACCATATCTATCTGCCTGAGCAAACAAACTTATTTATTAATAATTATATTAAAGTTTTAAAAACTTAGTACTAGGAGGCCGAGCGCTAACGCGCTCGGAGAAGAGGTGAGTGTGAAATTCTCCCCTCGAGCGATTTAAACACTCACTTTTTTTCTTCCGAGCGCCTTCCACACTCAGCTCTTCTTTCTCTTCTCCAAGCACATTCGAAAAAGAGGAATTTAAAAAAAGTAACATATTACTTTTTTATCTCCGATTTCGATTCGACCCTTTATTGCGATTAAAATCCAAAAATTTTTCCAGATTCGAATTCTCCCATGTCATGAAACCCTGAAAAAAATTGGACGATTTGGAGAACTTGAAAAAATAATATGTATTACTTTTACCCCAAGGGCAAAAAATTCAAAAAAGTCCGATTTTGATGTCAATCGTTTTCTCTCATTGTCCCCTACAACTTTTATTTAAGAGTTGAGTGTTTAAATCTACATTCCCGAGATCGTCCGACAGACATACACGTTTAATGTAGTAGAGTTGCCTATCTATGCATTTATTCACTTACTTTGATCACTTGTGATAGGCTTATATCATTTTGGCTGTGATAATTTATTTATATTTTTGGGTTCAAGACAATGGCGTAGCCAGGATTTCTAAAATCTGCATTTTAAAATTTTTTATTTGAAACATTCTTATTCAGATAGCTCATATATGAATTTGAACTCAATTTGTTGTCGAACAAATTTTTAGACCTCATTCCTTAGATATAGGGTAAAAAAACACAAAAATCGACAAAGTCAATTTCGAAAAATCTAAATTTTTTGCACGCTAATTTTGCACACAAAAGATTCCTTGGAAACTCATATATGAGTTATCCGAATACGTATATTTCAAATAAAAAATTTTTTTAGTGCAAATTTTAGAAATTCTGACTATACCACTGGTTCAAGAATAAAGGTTTTTTATCATGATTTTGTTTTACATTTGGTAGCTTTGCCAAACGGTTAATATGGATGTTAAAAGCTTGTAAAAATAGTATAATACTTTATTTTTAAATAAATTTCAATTTTATTCCAAAAAGTTATATTTTACGAAAAAAGATGCGAATATTTTTAACGACAGCAATTTCATGCAAGAATGTTTTATTTGATACACTCTTGAAACGCTTTAACACATTCTTCAGAAGCTTCTTTGGAAGCTTGACAACGTTTAATGCAACGCTTGCAAGCTTCTTTGCATCGTTTTTCTTAACCCCCGTTTTGCTTAACCCCGAAAAATTGCAAAAAGACGCTGGGGGGGGGGTTATTTTAGAGGAAATACGGTATTTGAAATTTTGATAGGTGATCTTCAAAATCGGCTAGTCGATTTTGAATATTGAAATTTTCTCGCTAGCCGATTCAGAATCGGCTGAAATTCAATGTCGGCTACAACATATAAAGCTGTTTAGAACATTTGCTCATTGGAACATTTTTTCGCAGAAGTCAAGAAAATATTTCATATTTTTGAGTTATTTCATTCTATTTTCAAATTCCCGCTATTTCCTGCTTATTGATAAGAGCGCCCTCTCTTTCTTTCAATAAAGTGGCAAGCTTCTTTTTTATTCCTAAATTTTTGCCTGCCGTCTGGCCTGACCTTTATCTGCATTCTAAATCTAGCTTCGATTACAAAAAGTTGCATAAGTTTTTTGGTTTATTTAGCATCTTTCGCTTTTACACAAATTGTTTATATTTAGTTGATGAAGGAAATATTTTTATAATGTTCTTTTTCGACCACTGCTGCTCATTGATCACATACAACATTGTTGAACGAACGAATTGCATCATGTAAATAGATGTTGTGAAAGTGTTACTGAACAGAGTTAAGAAAGTTTTTCTCACTTTCACAAGGAACATGCTATCTTTTTTAACATCTGCGGTCACAGCTGCCGATTGGACACTTCTCTAAATGTATCCGTTTCAACTTTTCTATTGTATAAAATTTCCAATTCCTTCGTTTGTACCAACTCAAAAAACTCTTAAATCCGCACATCTGCCAAAAATTCGTCTACAAATTTCTGCCATCAAAAAGTCTCCTCCTACTTTGATACTTGAAAACTGTATATAAATGCCAGTTAATTTGTAGTAGCTTTAAATTTTAAATAAACTCCTAACTTTACTCTTGGATTGGCTCGAACTATCATTATAGGCTGCGTGAAATATATTTTATTTTTCTTATGTTCCACAAAACGGTCTTTTTTCGGAAGTGCTGCTGAAAATGCTTACCTCCCCCCTTTAAAGGGTGGCCCGCTTAACGAGCGTTCACTGTATAAACTTTTTAAATGAAAAATATTGATTTAGGAGTAAAAAAAGCTAAATTCTATCTAAAGGCAGAAAACTTTTTTATACGTGTTAGTGAGGGAGAAATGATCGATTTTTGAAAAGTAGTTTTTTATTTCGCAACATAATAACAAGCTTATTTTTACCTTAAACATTTGATTTCATCTTGATTCCATTTCATCTTCAACTTTTGGATTTTTTTTATCATTTATCTCATCTTTGCTCATCTTTTTATTAGTTCCTATTTTTACTTAGTGATTTTTTGCATAACTAGTTTCATTTTTTTTCATAAAATTTTGACGTCACCTCAACTGACTCGTTTTCTTAAGAAATTGCAAACTCTTTTGGCATCAAAATTTTTTGATAAGAATCAATTAGTTTGCATCTTATCGGTTTATTTTTGGCACACCCTGTATTTCCTCTTTTTATTTAGATGATATTGATGTTTGTACTTTATTTGATCAGCCATTGGTTTAGCTACAGTCGTCAAATGCATAGATTTTTTATTTATCTTTCTCTTTTCCGATTCTTACTTTTATTTAACGAGTCTTTTGTTCATACGTTTTTAACCAAGCAGAAACCAAAATGCTATGAAAAATTTTATCTTCATTTAAAATCGAATGAAAAGGAAATTTTGATACGTGTTGCTGCCAGCGCGGAATTTTTTATTATGGTTTTTTCCATTTTCGCGAGCGAGATGTTTTCATGTGATCCGCTTTCGATTTTTGTAGTGTTGGCAATTTTTTACATAAAAATGATGGTTTGTCGGAGAAAGATTTAGTGTTGAGAAAAGTCGTTTTGGAAAGTGGTTGTAGGATTTGGGCTAATGCGATTAATAGAACTTTTGAGTTTTCAATTTTTGTATTGTCGGCAATTTTTCTGAAACATTTTTCTTTTTTATATGAATTTTAATTTTTCAATTTTTTTTAAATAACAAAAAATAATAACTTTTTAGGTAACATTTGTTTGCTAATTTATCGCATTCTAATTAAAAATTATTCAAAATGGACGTTGATGTTCGAGGATCTACCCCAACTGAAGGTATATAAAAATTTCCTACTAAAAATTCACCCTCGAATTTAAAAAATAAATAAATTTTTAGATGGACATGAACAACATTTCCTATTCACATCAGAATCCGTGAGCGAAGGCCATCCTGACAAGATGTGCGACATCATTTCTGACACTGTCTTGGATGCCCATCTAGCCCAAGACCCAAATGCCAAAGTTGCTTGTGGTATCGTTTGAAAAAAATTTTAGGTTACTCCAAGACGGCGGGGTAAAACAAATTAAATATATAGTCAATATTTTCATTTTTTTGGTCTCTTGGAGTGACTTGAGGTAAAATGTGTGATTTTCAGCGTGTTGGCCATAAGAGCACTACGCGCTGTACATAATCATCACATATCTCACCCGTGCAGTAGCATCATTTTCAGCGTTATCCTTTTTACAGAAACGGTAACCAAAACGGGGATGGTTTTGCTGTGCGGTGAGATCACTAGTAATGCGAATGTGGATTACCAGAAGTTGGTGCGTGATGCGGTCAAGCATATTGGCTTCGATGACTCGAACAAGGGTAAAAAGTATACATTTGAAAAAATATAAGCTTAAAAAAGTTTAGGCTTTGATCACAAAACGTGCAACGTTCTCGTTGCATTGGAACAACAAGCCCCAGAAATTGCTGCTGGTGTACATGTTAATCGAAGCGCGGAGGATGTTGGAGCTGGAGACCAAGGTCTTATGTTTGGTTATGCATCGGATGAAACTGAAGAGGCAATGCCACTTTCGTTGTTGTTGGCTCATCAATTGATGAGCAGACTCAATACACTTCGTCGGAACGGAATTCTTGATTGGGCGTTACCCGATGCAAAATCACAGGTAAAACATAAGGAGGATAGTAACAGTGCACCAAAATGCCGAAAAGGTGCAGGCAAGAGTCAAAATTTAAAAAATTTCATCTATCGACTCACAGCTTGCTGAGCGCTTCAAAACGAGTACCATATCATGGGATTTTGGGGGTTTGACCCATGGCCGATTGGCTAACGTGCTCGGAAAAAATGACCAGCAAAATAGCAAAAATCTCATTTTTTGCACCACCCTGTAAATAGCCAAAATTGAAAAAAATCCAAAATTCAATTTTTAGACCAAATTTTTTATAATTTACAAATTTTTAGGTTACTGTGGAATACAAATTTGACAACGGCGCATGCGTTCCACTTCGCGTCCATACTGTCGTCATCTCAGCTCAACACAAATCCAGCGTTACTCTTGAACAACTTCGTGAAGATCTCAAAAAGCACGTGATCCAAGAAGTCATCCCAGGACATTTCCTTGATAATGACACCTTGTTCTATTTGAACCCTTGTGGAAGTTTTATTATTGGAGGTAACAAATTGCTCTATAAAAACACTAAAAATTCTTTGTTAGGCCCTCAAAGTGATGCCGGTTTAACTGGTCGCAAAATTATTGTCGATACCTATGGTGGTTGGGGTGCACATGGTGGTGGTGCTTTTTCTGGAAAAGACCCCACAAAAGTCGACCGCTCAGCTGCATATGGAGCTCGTTGGGTAGCTAAATCTTTGGTCAAGGCTGGAGTGTGCCGTCGTTGTTTGGTCCAGGTAAAAAAGATAAAGGGTGCCCCAAAAACGAGAAAATTTTGCGATTTTTCAAGTTTTTTAATTTTCAACAAAATAACCCTATAGAGGATTTTTCTATGCGAGAAATCGATTACGCGCATTTCCGGATCTTGAAAATGCTTTCCTGATCTTGTATTAGCATATTTTCGCCTCAATACACATATCTCTTGAATCAGGGAAGCGTTTTCAAGATCCGGGAATGCGCGCAATCGATTTCTCGCGTAGAAAAACCCCCTATAGGTTATTTTGATGAAAATTTAAAAAATTGAAAAAATGTCCAAAAAATCGCCGGGGTGGCACTCTGTAAATTGCAAACATATTATATTTTTTAATTTTTCAGGTTTCCTATGCGATTGGTATTGCTCATCCATTGTCGATCACTGTGATTTCATATGGAACCAGCCCACTGACCGAACCAGAGCTTTTGCAAATTGTGAATGATAACTTTGATTTGCGACCTGGTGTTTTGATTAAGTAAGAGTTTAAGAGATACTTTCTTGAACACTTGAACTTAGTGTTAAACGGTTCGAGCACTATCCAAGTTGAACTTGGGTAGTGCTCTGGAACGAAAATTACCCAAAAATTCAAATGTTTTCGTTTCAATAACCTAAAACAATTTTCAGATCATTTTTGTGTCATTTTATTCGGTACTCGTTTAGAGCCTTTTGAAGTTAAGAAATAAGAATTTGATGTTCTTTTCAAAAATTTAACTTCCCTACAAAAATAATAAATGAAATTAATTTCCTACAAAAATTCCAAAATAAAAATTTTAAGGGATCTCGACTTGAAGAAACCCATCTACCAACAGACTGCAAAAAATGGCCACTTCGGACATGCTGACTTCCCATGGGAGAAGCCAAAAGATCTCAAAATTCGCCCAGAATTGGCTAATAAATTAAAGAAAGGCAGAGAATCTAGTGGTTTGAAAGGAAAAGATGCAGTTACCACAAATGGGCATTCCAAAGTCAATGGAGTTGAAGTCAATGGTCTTGCTTGAATATTTTCCAAAAAAATTCCAAAAACATTTTTATGTTTACATATATTCTCATAATTGATTTTTATGATATTTATACTTGATAAAATTTATCGATTAGAAAAGTTGTATCTACTCGTTATCTGACGAATAGAAGCAAAAAACCGCATAGACAAAGTCAACATGTAAAGAGATTGCCATTTATTTAAAAAAACGGTATTTTTGGAGTATAATGTTTCATCGGGCTAAAAACCCATGAAAAAAGTCGCTCCGAGAAAAAAGGCATACCGTAAAACTTCTAATAGCGCCTTATGTAAACGTAAAAATTCTCTTCAAATCGAGTTTAAATCGGATTTCTTCGAGCAAGCACTTTTTGGATAGCCCTGATGATAGGGAATATGCTATATAAAGAATTATTGAAAAATATTCTATTTTCGTCGAGATATGGATTTTGAATTTTTTTCACAATTTAAAAAATTTTAAGCCTTACATTCAAAAATCCACCAAAAATCAAAATTAAGTCGATTTCCTTCGAGCGACCACTTNATTTTTTCAACTTTTTCAAATTCAAAGGGCCATAACTCAGCGAAAATAAAATATTTTTCAATAATTTCTTTTATAGAACGTTCCTTTCTACAATAGCTATCCAAAAAGTGGTCGCTCGAAGAAATCCGATTTAAACTCGATTTTTAAAAGAGCAATCATTAACACCTTCTAATAGAGCCCCATGGGGTTCTATTAGAAGTTTTACGGTAAATATAAAAACGATTTCTGTGTCCATCTGTACGCACGTTACCGTGAGATCTCGGAAACAGTAAATCGGATTGACATGCAGCCTTTTTTAATATTTAGTAGATAGAGTGAAGATGTGCAAAAAATAAAATAAAAATTTGGAATTCCCCTAAAACTTTAACAATTCAATTCTTTCAATTTTTAAGGGTAACCTTATCTCGGTTATTTTAGCGTTTCTGGTACTTAGGGGCTGATCTCTTGTACTTTAGGATTGTCGACTATGGGAAACACGATGAAGATTTTATTTTTTAAATTTTTGTAAAAATTAAAAAATTAGGGGGTTACTCTCTACAAATTGTAAAATATACGAATTTCAAAAATGTCTCCTAATCGGCTAATTTTTTGTACTCAAGGTTCTTTGAATATGATGGCGTTATTAATTTTCAATTTGACATAAGAGGTGCACCTAAATATGAGGGGGGAATATCATCCAAAGGGGGATAAAAATTCTTTTTTTTCAAAAAATGCTCCACAAGGGTACCGTTTGCATCGTAATCGTCTGTTACATCGACGTCGGTGATGTCGACACCTGTAACGTCGATGTCTGTAACGTCAGCGTCTGTAACGTCGGCATCTGTAACATCGGCATCTGTAACATCAGCGTAATATCGGTGCGCGAAGCGTATGTCGGGCTAGTATACGATTAAAAATACGCTGCTTGGATTTAACTGATCAAAAAAGCATAATTGGACCTTTTTCCAAAAAATTTATTCGAACCTCATTCAACGTAACAAGAAAAATATCCACAAAAGTGTAAAGATACATAATAAAAAATACGATAGTAAAAGAAACTATAGACAACCAACATATTGCCTATATAAAGACTAAATAATCCTATAGTTTGGCGACACTTAAGCCGCTGAAGCAGACTTCACTTTTTCAAGGAGTTGATCGCAAGTCTTCTTCGCATCTCCGAGTAACATTGCAGTATTATCATGGAAGAATATTGGGTTATCCACAGCTGCATAGCCGACACCCATGGAACGTTTCATGACCACAACCTGAAAAAAGTTGTTATGTTAAAGGACCAGTTCGAACGGAAAAAAGTTGCCGTTTTTGCTAATATTCGGAAAGTTCATAAAAAATGGAGCATTTTTTGTTTTTACAGCATGTCCTGAATCGCTAACGGCTTTGAGATAATCGTATGTGAAGTTGGCGAAATTTAAAATCTATGTATTACAACGAAAATATGTATGTGCATGTTTTTACAGAAAATTTTAATTTGTATCAATTAAAGATTGTTTATTGAAGCGATTATTCAAAATTATCTTATTAATCGCTTCAATAAACAACCTTTAATTGATACAAGATAAAAATTAAGGTAGAAACATGCGCGTACATGCTTTCGTTGTAATAAACAGATTTAAAATTTCGCCAACTTCACACATAATTATCTCGAAACCGTTAGCAATTCAGGACATGCCGTAAAAACAAAAAATGCTCCATTTTTCATGAACTTTCTGAATATCAGCAAAAGGGCAACTTTTTCCCGCTTGGACTGGTCCTTTAAGAAATCTAAAATTGAGAAAAATGAAAAAATCGATTTTGAGATTAAAAATGAAAATTTTTGTGTGTAAAATTTAAAAATTTGTGCCAAAAATATTTTTTTATTACCTGTTTTGCCTTCCAAACCCGCAACACTGGCATGCCAGCAATAGGTGAGTTTGGATCGTCTTCAGCAGCCTTATTTACAGTATCATTTGCTCCGATGACCAAAGCCAAATCGGCTTCATTGAAGTCATCATTAATTTCATCCATTTCTTCAACAATATCATATGGTACACCAGCTTCGGCAAGGAGGACATTCAATTGACCTGAAATTTAAATTTTCGATTCAATGCTCAAATTGTATACTCGAAAACTTTTCGATTAACTGATTGAATCAGGGAAAATGTATTGAAGCGAAAAGCCAGACATTATAAAATTTAAAAAATACGATGTTTTAGCTACTGATTTTGTGTAGTATGAGGTTTTTGGCTATGGGGAACATAATGCCAGCGTCGGGATTCAAATTTGACTTTAGGGGACTCCCTACATGGAGGGGGAACTCTATCATACATGGGCAAGATGGGGGGGGGGGGGGGGGGCGTCCGATGAGAGGGTCCCCCTGGCTAAGTTGGGGACCTTTTTTGGTCGTCGAAAATTTCTTATGTAAATCTTTATAAGCAAGAATAAACCAGCGCCAAAAATATTTTGAAAATGCTCCAAAATTACGGGGACCCCCTCACTCGGCTGGCCGAGTGAGAGGGTCCCCCCTAATTTTGGGCCGATGAGTAAGAGGAACCCCCTAATTTTGGGCCGATGAGTGAGAGAGACCCCCTAATTTTGGGCCGATGAGTGGGTTGGAGGAAGGTTCCCCCTTGCCCGCGTATGCTTGAGATCATTTCTCCTAGCCAAATTCTGGTTACGTCTCGGACCAAAAATGCTATAACTCTAAAAAACCTACCTCCACTATAATAACTATTTTCTACCAACACATTTTGGCTACAATCTATATCGAAACCATCCGTATCTATCGCCAAAAACCACCCATCCTCTATTCTTCTAGTTAAAGGAGCTAAAATACTAATATTGTTGATATGGGCATTGGTTGTGTTAGCCAAATGAAGATTCCAACTAGGGCTATTTTGCAAAACAATATTATTAATATTGATATTAGTTGTATCAACAAGTCGGATAAGGGGAGGTCTAAAATGTTTGTTACAGGGTGGAGTAAAAAATGAGGGGATTGAACTTTTTAACCTTTATCGTATAAAAATATCGTAGTTACCCCAAATCATTAGGGTTCGTAAGAGTCAAAATCGAAAATTACAGCTAATGCACATCAAGGGGTATAGTCACATGTCAACATCAAAATTTTTCTCCATAAAACTTTTTTAAAGGGGGATAAGAATCAAGGACTAATCTTTTTCAGTCAATTTAGCCTCATTTTTAAAAAGTACTGAGAGCCTATCGGCGCTCAAAGCGGTGTGCCTTCGGCTCACGGCTTCAACCATTTCATAGCGGCGTACCAAGGCCATGACGTTTTCGTAGTACTCGGAGTAGAATCACGATGAGCCGGAGAACTTCGACGAGAGGATCACCTTGCGCTACACGTTGGCTTCTTCGTTCTCTGCCAGCTTTTCCAGGAATCGGTTCACATCGTCACAATTGTCCGTTTGAAGCTTCTTCTGGTTGTCCTTAATCCATTTGATGCGGTCGCGTCGATGTGAATGAATATGACGCCGCAGTATTGCTGGAACAGTTTCTCACCAGAGTGGAGCGGGTTGCAATTTATTGGAGCAGTCACGGCTTCGTATTGCTGACTGAAGCCGATGCCGATGGTCAAGGGTATGCGTATGGGCTCTCAAGTGTCATACATAATTTTTAGACGTCACCATTGAATCCCCCATAGCGAAAACCTCCCACGTAGTCGAAATCAGCGCGTTGTTTCGTTGAAAAATGCTACTTTGCTTTTGGCCCATAGGGTAAAAATTTTTAAAAAACCAGAAATCCCATTTTATAAAAAAGTAGAAAAAAATAAAATTACCTCGAAAGCCCATTGCATGGAGGTTGAGTCAAATTTAATTGACAAGGCCACCAGTATTGACCTTGTCCATCAATAACACCGCCTCCGGTTATAGTAATATTATCCGCCTGATAGCTTCGAATAACCGATTGCCATTCCATTTGTCCACTCAGTTGTGCATCTGGACCACCACCATACCATGGTAAGGGTTGTACGGGGACATAATCAGAAGTAAGATTTGAGGCCAAAATTTTGCCTCGAATATCCAAAATGATATTACTCGACACGTTAAAACACCCAGTAAGAAAAGTATAATTACCATCGAATATCACTCGACCTCCATTTGTTTTAGTTGCTGCTGCCAAAGCAGCTCTTACGGCCCCGGTATCATTAGCTAAACCATTGCCAGTAGCACCGAAATCTATTACATGATAATCTTGGGATAGAATAAATGGCGAACTAACAAAAATGATTAAAAATTGAAAAATATTTGTAGAACGAGTCATCTTTTATTTTTGAGAAAATAGGTAATCGATAAAAAAATATTCAAAATTTATAGGTATAGATTTGTGTCAACAATGTGCTGTTATCTATCATAGATCGTAGAATAGAGACGTTTTTAGATTAGGAAGCTGTACATAGTCAATTTCATTATACTACTTTTAAAAGTAGTATACTACTAAAAAAAGATCGACAAAATTTTTTGGGAGGGGGGTCCCCTCAAAATCGACCTCCACCTTGCCTAAGTATGATCCAGACGTGCACAAGGGGGGACTGTCCCCCCCCCCCATAGATGACGCTTTGAAAAATTTTCTGATACCCATAGCCGCATACCCCCGTCAAAAAATTGACAAAATTACCATTTTCTGATCAAAAATTGACCATTTTTCATAAGAAATCGTCAATTTTTCATCAAATTTTTGTCAAAAATTCCTATTTTTGACAAATTTGCAATTTTTAAAGGGGGAGTGCAGATCGCGCGCGGCTTATTCTCGAAGAAAAAATTTTTTCTCAAATTTTTAAAAAAATGACCTTTATGGGGTAATTTTATGCGAGAAATCGATTCCGCGCATTCCCGAAGCATGAAAACGCTTCCTTGACACTGATTCAGGGAATGGGGTGGGTGTATTGAAGCGAAAATCAAATATTTTTGGATTTTTATGAGAAAACCGTCGATTCTTAGGTTTTTCTAGACGGAGAATCGATTGCGCGCATTCCCGAAGCTTGAAAATGCTTCCCTGGCCCTGATTCAGGGAAATGAGTGTTTTATATTGAAGCGAAAATATGAAAATTTTGAATTTTTCTTCTAAAATCATTATTATAAGGGTTATTTTATGCCAGAAATAGATTCAGCGCATCCTCGAAGCCATAAAATGCATCCTTGACTATCGGCCTTGAAAAATTATGTTTCAACCACAACGTTTCGGGGATTCGCTGAATCGATTTCTCGCATAAAATAACCCTTAGAACGATGATTTTAGAAAAGAAAAATCCCAAATTTTCATATTTTCGCTTCAATACAAAACACTCATTTCCCTGAATCAGGGCCAGGGAAGCATTTTCAAGCTTCAGGAATGCACGCAATCGATTCTCCGTCTAGAAAAACCTAAGAATCGACGGTTTTTTCTTAAAAATCCAAAAATGTTTGATTTTCGCTTCAATACACCGATTCTTTTCCTGAATCAGGGTCAAGGAAGCATTTTCAAGCTTCAGGAAGTGGACTGGTCCTTTAACCTATTTTCGTTAAACTTAGAATAATAAAAAGTGATAATTTATGCCCGACAAGTTTTATTTCAAAACATAAAATCGAAAGG